>PVKV010016919.1:13486-49395 GCA_004027835.1 Alouatta palliata | reverse complement strand
CTGGGTTCAAGCAATTCTCCTGCCTCAGCCTCCCGAGTAGCTGGGACTACAGGCACGTGCCACCATGCCCAGCTAATTTTTGTATTTTTAGTAGAGACAGGTTTCACCATGTTAACCAGGATGGTCTCGGTCTCTTGACCTCGTGATCCACCCGCCTCAGCCTCCCAAAGTGCTGGGATTACAGGCGTGAGCCACCGCGCCTGGCACTACAGAAAGATTTTTTTGTTTGTTTGTTTTTTTTGAGACGGAGTTTCGCTCTTGTTACCCAGGCTGGAGTGCAATGGCACGATCTCGGCTCACCACAACCTCCGCCTCCTGGGTTCAAGCAATTCTCCTGCCCCAGCCTCCCGAGTAGCTGGGACCACAGGCACGTGCCACCATGCCCAGCTAATTTTTGTATTTTTAGTAGAGACGGGGTTTCACCATGTTGACCAGGATGGTCTCGATCTCTTGACCTCGTGATCCACCCGCCTCGGCCTCCCAAAGTGCTGGGATTACAGGCGTGAGCCACCGCGCCCGGCCTAAAGAAAGATTTTTAAAAACCACCACCAGTACCCTGGGCCCCCACCCAGTCCCAGACTAATAACTGTGGCTACCTGGGCCTGCATGTTGTGAAAAGCTCGCTGACCAGACACAGTGCCTCACACCTGCAATCCTGACACTTTTGGAAGCCCAGGTGAAAGGATGGCTTGAGCTCAGGAACTTGAGAGCAGCCTGGGAAACAGCGTGAGACCCTGTGTGGTTTTTTTGTTTTTGCTTTTGTTTTTGTTGAGACAGAGTCTTGCTGTGTCACCAAGCTGGAGTGCAGTGGTGCGATCTCGGCTCACTGCAACCTCTACTTCAGGGTTCAAGTGATTCTCCTGCCTCAGCCTCCCAAGTAGCTGGGACTACAGGCAGGTGCCACCATGCCCAGCTAACTTTTTTTTTTTTTTGTATTTGTAGCAGAGACAGGGTTTCACCATGTTGGCCAAGATGGTCTTGATCTCTTGACCTTGTGATCCACCTGCCTTGGCCTCCCAGAGTGCTGGGATTATAGGCGTGAGTTACCACGCCTTGCCGAGACCCTGTCTTTAATTTGCGTGTATGTGTCCTGTCTTTAATTTTTAAAAAAGAAAGAAAAAATTAGGCTGGGCGCAGTGGTTCACACCTGTAATCCCAGCACTTTAGGAGGCCAAGGTGGGCAGATCACAAGGTCAGGAGTTCGAGACCAGCCTGACCAACATGGTAAAACCCCGTCGCTACTAAAAATACAAAAATTAGCCAGGTATGGTGGCATGCGCCTACAATCCCAGCTACTCAGGAGGCTGAGGCAGGAGAATCACTTGAACCCAGGAGGTGGAGGTTGCAGTGAGCCGAGATTGAACCACTGCACTCCATCCTGGGAGCAGAGCAAGACTCTGTCTCAAAAAACGAAAAAGAAAAAGAAAAAATTAGGCCAGATGCAATGGCTCACGTCCGTAATCCCATCACTTTGGGAGGCCAAGGCGAACAGATCACGTGAAGTCAGGAGTTCGAGGCCAGCTTGGCCAACATGGTAAAACCCCATCTATACTAAAAATACAAGTCAGCCGGGTGTGGTGGAGGGCGCCTGTAGTGGAGGTGGAGGTTGCCGTGGGCTGAGATCGCGCCACTGCACTCCAGCCTGGGCAACAGAGTCAGACTCTGTCTCAAAAATTAAATAAAAATAATTAAAAAGAAAACAAAATCTCCCTAGGTGGTTCCCAAGTGCCACCAGGGTTGACAGTTGCCACTCTCATAGGTAACGGTTTGGGGAACTTTTTTGAAACGCAAGCATTCCTGAGCACCAGGCTGGGAGCCCTGCGGCGGTAGAGTTGTTTGGCCAAAGTGCAGGTTTAGAGTGTGCAGGCCCAGTGTGCAGACGTGACCCAGGAAAAGCACGGGCCTTGGTGTGGGGTACAGCACCCCCGTTCTTGAGCCAGGCTCTGTGTCGTGGCGAGAATCCCACAGCGTTGGCCCCTGAAGCTCTGATTCCTCACCCGGCTCCGTGTGGAGGCCCACGAGCGGCCAGCCAGGCCGGCCGGTCCCAGCCTCACCCGCATGCGGCTGGGCGCGGCGAACAGCGGCCCCTCATCTCCCCAGAACTGCTGTACGAGGACGTGTTTGCGGTGTGGGAGGTGATCTGGGCGGCCAGGCACATCTCGTCGGAGCACTTCGTCCTGTTCATCGCCCTGGCCCTGGTGGAGGCCTACCGAGACATCATCCGCGACAACGACATGGACTTCACCGACATCATCAAGTTTTTCAACGGTACGAGCTGGTCCGGCCGTCCCGGCTGCCCTTAGCGGGGGTGTGGAGGCCTCACCTCTGCCCGGCACAGAGTTGGAGGGGTCTCAGGAATTCTGAGGGTCCTTCCCCAAAGGCAGGGATGTCAGGAATCTAACAGAGCAGCTGGAGACAGCAGGGCAGTCGGTCACCTGCGAGCCTGCTGCCCTTTCTCTGGGCCTCCTTATAGCTCTCCCTGTTGCCCCCAGAACGTGCCGAGCGCCACGACGCCCAGGAGATCCTGCGGATTGCCCGGGACCTCGTCCACAAGGTGCAGATGCTCATAGAGAACAAGTGAGCTGGGCCGGGAGGCACAGCCATGCAGAGCCTGGACAGTGGGCCCTGGGCTCCGGTGGGGAGAGGGCAGGGCCACTGCCGACCCCACCTGCTCAGCTCCGTTCCTAACAAAGCGATTGCGAGCCTGGGGTCCGACTCCCGGCAATGCTGACCCCACAGGGCAAGTCAGGGGCCAGGATGCCCTTGGACCAGGGCCGCGACGGGAGGGGTCAGCCTCAGGGAGCAGCCGCCTTGAGAGACACACCTACTGTGCTCCCCTCTCAGACATCTGGGAATAGCCCCACTGCCACCTGCAGCCTCAGCCTGGACTGTTGCCCATGAGTGAACCTGGGCCCCATAGGATTAACAAGGGCGATAGTGCCTGCACCCTGCTTAGCTGAAGTGGCAGAGGGCGAGAGGCTCTGTGCTGTGTCCCTTCTGAGGGTCCCTTTGCAGCCACAGTATACTGTGTGTGCACCAACCCCAGCTGGAGCAGCCAGAACTGCTGCTGGTGTGGGCACGTGTCTGGGTGCAGGAGACCTGGGCCTCCTTTGGGCCCCTCCCCTGAGAGTCTGGGGCAGTCAGAAGATGTAGGCCCTGGGTGGGAGCAGCCCGCCTCTGCAGCACTGCTACTGCCTTTGGCCACCTGAGGTGCCCCCTGGACCTCCCGGCCCTGCACGGTGTGCCTCCGTATCTCTGTATGGCCTCACTGCTGCCACCCCCCCTTGCGTTCTGCATTAGACACTTCTCTGAGAACTGTGTAAGTGGTGCTCTTGCCAGTGGATGGTCTGGAATGCAGCCGGAGCACTTGCTCTGAGGATCCCAGGGTGACTGTGTAGGGAACAGTTCGGTCACAGCCTCCTCTCAGGGACAGGCCGCAGCTCTAGGGCCGCCCATCATCTGTCACAGGTGTCTGCCACGTCCCTGGGGCTGAGGGAGGCAGGGGATGCATCGGTGTCCCTGTCTGTGCCTGGTGAGAAGCAAGGCTAGCTCTGCCTTCCACATGCTTCTCAGGATGCCAAGAGGCCTAGGAACCCAGAAACCCCCTTGCAGGAGCTGGCACATGGGGGTGCCAGGAAGGGTATAGCTCCTGCCCCCAGGCCTAGGCATGCTGCTTGCTCTCCATCCCCAGTTCCTCCTCCACCCCAGTACGTGCTGGCTGGGCCTTGCCCTGGGACCTGGAGGCTCTGCCCTGGGCTGGGGCCTGCCAGCAGCCACCAAAGCCCAGTAGCCTTTCTGCATCTGAGAAACATGACACAGAGCCCTCGGTCCCTCTACATCCAGCACAGCCCGCCCCACCCTGGCCTGGGCACTGCACAGCCCGTCTGGGGGCCAGAGCGCCCCACTGCCCATCCTTGTCCATGAGTCCTTGGCCTCCACCAAGCACGTGTGGCCGTTGTGTGCCTGCCGTAGTGACTCAGTGGTTTTGTGAGGAGCAGAGTGTGTATGTTTTTTGCCTCAGAAACTATACTCTTCTGTGTAACAGACCAATAAACAGCATTTATCAACACTTGAGCCTCTGCAACTGGACATGACTGTGTGCCTCTGTAAGTGCCACAGCTGGCAGCCCCCAAAGGCAAGGATGGCAGAAAGAACGAAAGTTTCCGAGAGAGTGGCACTCTGGCTTTCAGCCTGGACAAGAGAGTGGCACTCCAGCCTCCAACCTGGGGGGTATGGGCTGGTCAGGAACTCGGGGTGATAGCCAGACCTCAGGTACTCAGTGCCCTTCAGGGGACCTCAGGAGTCATGCTGGCCCTTCCAGCCTGTGGATGAGAGAAGGTACCTGTCCCATCCCTACCCCCTGCCTGTCTTGCTGACCAGGCTGCAATGAGAAGCTGGAGCTTGAGGCTGTGGCAGCCAGTGGTGAAGGAGCCGCCCTTATGGCTGTGGTTCTCCCTCTGAGCACTGTCGGAGAAGCCTGGATCAGGCTGAGGCTGAGCGGACCATCAGGAGTCCAGACCCTGCTGAGCTACGGACAGGCCCAGCTGTGACAGGTCCCCACCTCTCTCCCTGCTCTTCCCCAGCCTGAGCGCTACTGGTTCCATCATTGACGGCTCCATGGGGAGGACACCAGTCACCCAACATGTTCTCTCGTTCTAGAGGACACTGGCTTCCTGGACATTAGGGCCTGTTGTCAACTCACTCAAAGCTGAAGACCCTAGCCCGTGGTCCTAGCAGGCTGAACGCAGCTTTATTTTAAATATATATAGAGAGAAAGAGACAGAGTCTTGCTGTCTCTCCCAGGATGGAGTACAATGCCATGATCACAGCTAACTACAGCCTCAAACTCCTAGGCTCAAGCGATCCTCCCAACTCAGCCTCCCAAGTAGCTAGGGCTACAGGTGCACCCCCATGGCTAATTTTCTTTCTTTTTTTTTTGTAGGGGCGGGTAGAGGCAGAGGCTCACTATGTTGCTCAGGCTGCTCTTGAACTCTGGCCTCAAGCAGTCCTTTCACCTTGGCCTCCCGAAGCGCTGGGATTATAGGCTTGAGCCACTGCACCTAGCCCTGAACCCAGCTTTCAGGACAGAACGCAGACTAGTGGCCAGAGCTGCCCAAAGAAAGCAGTTGAGGCAGACAGCTCTGGGGCCGGGCAGCTTGAGAAGCCCGTCAGGGGAACACCCCCCCACACATCCGAGCTGAGTCTGTTGCCTGTAGGAATCGGAATTCCCTTCACTGCGACCACCTAAAGGAAATTCACCTAGCCTGGGAGTAACCCACCTCCTTCACACACTTCCATCCTGCCCACCTCCCCCAGACTGCTGGACTGGGATCCTAGGACCAGAGGCGATCCCACAGCCAAAACGATGGGTCAGCCGGGGGCAGGAAGAGCAAGCAGCACAGTGAAGCACAGTGGGCTCCCGAAACACCATCTCAAGGAACCTTCGCACTCTGCAAAGTCAGGTCTTCTTTCACAGAGCAGGAGCTGGTAATGGAAGCACCTGGTTTCATACTTGGATTTATTTATATATAAATTAAAAAATATATATATACACACACACACACACACACATATATATATATATATATACACTATTCCCATTATCCTCACTCCAGATCCCTTTCTTACAGGCTCCAGCTGAGGTGGGGGCAGGTGTCTTTTTTTTTTTTTTTAAAGATGGAGTTTCGCTCTCGCTGCCCAGGCTAGAGTGCAATGGTGCAATCTTGGCTCACTGCAACCTCTGTCTCCTGGGTTCAAGCAGTTCTTCTGCCTCAGCCTCCTGAGTAGCTGGGATTACAGGCACGTGCCACCTCACCTGGCTAATTTTTTATTTTTAGTACAGATGGGGTTTCTTCATGTTGGTCAGGCTGGTCTCGAACTCCCGACCTCAGGTGATCCGCCCACCCAGGCCTGCCAAAGTGCTGAGATTACAGGTGTGAGCCAATGCGCCCAGCATGGGGGAGTGTCCTTTGAGTACAGCTTCTTCCTAAAGATTTAGTGACAGCCCTCAGATGACAGCCAAGTCATCACTGCCAGGGCAGGGTCTTCATCTGTGTTCCCAGTGGGCACAGAGCCTGGCACTGAGTGTGCACCAGGAAGGGTCAACCCTAACCCTACCTCTTCCCTAAAGCAGCACTAGCGGGCCAATGGAAGTCACCCAGCTCTTCCAGGAGCTACCAGCAGAGGGAGCCCGCGTCTCACAAGTGAAAAGGGCAGGCGCAGTGGGAACGGCTGGATTCAGAACTTTCAATTTTTAAAACATTTTTTGAGACGGAGTCTCGTGGCACGATCTTGGCTCACTGCAGCCTCCGCCTCCTGGGTTCCAGCAATTGTCCCGCCTCAGCCTCCTGAGTAGCTGGGACTACAGCCACCACGCCCAGTTAATCTTTGTATTTTTAGTAGCGACAGGGTTTCATGTTGGCCAGGCTGGTCTCAAACTCCTGATCTCAGGTGATACGCTTGCCTCGGCCTCCCAAAGTGCTGGGATTACAGGTGTGAGCCACCGTGCCTGGCCTGAATGTTCTTGAAGTCAACCCTTCTTCAGAGAACAAGACATTGTGGCAACCATCCCCTCTTCCTCAAGGATAACCCCTATCCAACCACCTCAGGAAGAGACGTGGAGTCCGCTCCCCTGCGGGGACCGGGAGTCAGACAGGTGCTGTTAGGGTGGAAATGAGAGACTGGGGACCCTCAGCCAGCCTGGTCTCCAGCAAGGCCCAGAGCAAGCGGCTTCCAGACCTCACTTCCCATACCACCTCCTCCCAAGACAGCCTGCTAAGGGCTGGTTTCCCCTGGCCGTGGGGAGAGAAGATACAGCCACAGGGACAAAGGGCTTCCAGGCTGAGAACATGGCTCTTTGCCCCTGACCTCCAGCCTCTTCTCCTTGTTCTTTTCCCTCAGAGTCGGCTTTATGGACTCCCGGCTGACCTGTCATGACCATACCCCCAGAAGCGCTCACCCTCTCCGCCTAGATCCTGGGGCACCGCCCCTTCACCTTTTTTACTGGGTCTGTCTAGGACTGGCCCCGGGTGCCACAAAGGGTGGCAGATGCTAGGGGAACTGTGGACCAAGCTGGGGGTCTGACTGCAGCTCCAGCGACATCTGCTGCTAGCCGGTGGCCTTAACAAGCCACTTGGCCACCTCAATCCTGTCTCCTTATCTGCCAAAATGGGGCTAATTCTTGCTTATTTACTTCACTGGGCTGTTGAAAGATGAAACAAGATCACGCTTGTAAAATGGTCTGAGGAAACAGAATGCTTTACAGAAGTTTAAGACCGACCAGAGCTGACAGAGGCCCCAGGTGGGAGCTGCCCGAGGACTTGCTGAGCATACAGGATTGGGGCAGGTGACTCCCGCTGCTGCTGGGTTTCCCTACAGGCCTGTGCCTCCATTTGCAAGAAAATGACCCAGATGCTGCCGGCTGGCAGCTCCAGCTCAGGTTTCAGTGCAGGTTTATTTCAGTTTTATATTTTATTCCAGGCAAGTGCTTATTACATGGATAGTATTCATGTCTCAGTAACTGAAGTCTCGGAGCATGAACAGCCACTAGAATACAGTTCAATAGTAAAAATACAATATGTACAAAATTAGGGTTTTTGTAGTTTTGTGTTTTTTTCCCACACAGCAGATGTATCCAAACACATAAAAATCTCTACAGTCTGGGGTCGCTACAGTTTATATTTCAGGAAACAGAGACACAGTGACCAAGTCCTCACTGTAAACAAGGGCCACCTCTTTGGGGGGTTGGGGGCGGGACCCTGGGATGGGGGGAGAAGCTGTTTCTGGAGGGAGCCGGGGTTGCGGTGACCTCCCCAGTTGCCCTCCAGGCATTCCCTGCCTTCTTTGGCCCCCCCCAAGGAACCAACCTCCCCCTCTCCCCGAGGTAAGGACTCCCAGCCAGTGAGCCACTCTGAACATCAAAAGGTAAAATACGCATGAGAGGTAAGATGTATGTGTGCGTGTGTGTGTGTGTGTGTGCGTGTGTGTGTGTGTGTGTGTGTGTGGCCCAGGCTGGAAGGGCTAGGGAGGGAGGGGCAGGCGGTCCCACAGGGTGAGGACAGATGCGGTCCTGACAGCTCTCAAGGGGAGGCGCCCAAGGAAGGGCCAGGTGGTGGCTGCCCACTTGGGCACACAGCATCACAGCGTTCACAAACGACAACAAAAACAACAACACCCATCGTCACCAATCTGGACATAGTCATTCGGCACTAGATTTGCAGGCCCCCACTGCTGGGGGAGAGGGACGGGGAGGGGCAGCGGGTGGATGATGAGGTATCTGTGCAGGCCCGGGGGCCACTGGCCTCAGGATGCAGGGAGAGGTGGGCAGGCTGGGGGAGGGGCAAGCTCCACGACGCTGCTCTGACTGCCCTGTGGGTCTGGCCTGCCACCGCTGTCACAATGGGAACAGCAAAGCTGGCTCTCCCAGAGCCGAGGGTCTGGTGGAGGTGGCTGTGCTGGGGTGGGTACAGGGCTCAGCCTCTGAGGGTGGTGACCTGGTTTGTAGCTGTCACTTTACCCACACCAGGAGAGAAATACGAAAACAGTCCCCAGGAGGTCGCCAGGACCAGGAAGCAATGGGAAGGGAGTTCTTAGCTGTCTAAGGATTCTTCATTTCAAGAGAAAATCTACTCAGGACCTTTGCTGACCTCCTCCATACCTCCTCTGTTCCCGCACTCCAGGAAATCCTCAACTCTGTCCCCGCCTGGCCCCCTCGCCTGCCCAGGCCCCTGCCTCAGCCCATCAGTGCGAACTTCACACCCAGGGACACGCTTCCTCCCGCGACACTGAAAGGCCACTGGTGAGTGTATGTCCAGGTGGGGAGCCGAGCATGTCTGACACAAGGCTACTTGTAATAAACATCCACATACGAGAGGCCAAAGCAGGCTGCCCAGGCACAGCCAGGGAAAGCCACGCCCTAAGACAGAGCCCCTGACTCCTCACTGCACTCTCAGCCTTGTCCTTGACCCAACCAAGGACCTTTTTCTCAGAGAAAGGTGGTGTGGCTCAGCAGCCCCCAGGGAGAGCCTGCTCGAAAGTGCCTCTGGAAAAGTGGGGTGTTGAAGGGATGGGAGGACAGGGGCAGAGGGGCTGGGCAGAAGCAGCCCTGGCCCTGCCCTCTCTCTTCTGGATAGGTCCCAGGGCTTGTCTGGGGCCAGGCTTAGGGCTTGGCTGGGCCCCTGGGTTTTTACCTTCCTGATGCCTTAACGATGTGGCTTCTAGGCACCTGGAAACAAGACCAGATGCTGGTCCATGTCTCCTGAGCTGTAGGAGGTGCCCAAACTCACAGACCGCCAGGCCCCCCTGTTCCTTGGAGGAGTGCCCAGCACTCAGCACAGGTCAGAGGAGCAGGGGCCAAACGCAGGACAGTGCCCCAGCCCCTCTCTGCTGCCTTCTAGAAGTCAAGAGCCAAGCCCAGGGCTGGGGACCATAAGGAGGTGGAGTGGCTCTCCTCCCATCCAGACTCAGGCTGCAGGGAACGGGGAAGGGAACAGGACAGCAGAGTCCCTCCTCCACTGCAGCCAGTGGCAGGGGTTGGGTTGGGGGAACAGGAAGCTTGGCAGTGGCTGGGTTTGGTTTATTGTTGGTAGAGAATCATTTTAAGTAGTTTCTACAGTAACGAATCACAGTGACTGCGACTGAGTCAGACAGCCCCAGGCTGGGGCACGTGCCTGTCCAGTGGGACCCCAGGCCAGCCACGTCCTATGATCTGTCACCTGTGCTCAGAGTAGGGCCCTTCACCACCCCAGTCCACAGCTTTCTGGGCCAAGTGGCTTCTGTTCTCCTTCCCCCATTTCCCCTCCAAAGGCCTGGGAAGAGAAGGCTGAGGATCTGGAGGAGAGCCGGGGCCTGGGCCACCTCACCAGACAGCAATAGCAGCAGCAGCACAGGAAGGCAGGGCAGGGCAGGGAGAAGTCGGGGAGCGTGACGTCCACATCGCACTGGTTTCTGAGGACAGGGAGGGGAAGCAGGAGGGCGAGGGAGCTGGCACCGGGCTGGGCAGGCGACACGTTCCACCAGAGTGTCTCAAGTTTTCTCTCTCAGAGTCATTTTACCAAGTCCTAGCGCAGCGCGGTAGCCCCCGGCCCTGTGCCCAACTCCCTGGTAGCCCTTCCCTCCTTTGGCTCAGAGTCTTTGCACCCCCTTCCCCTAGGAGGCCTGGGGGTGGGTGTGGGGGGGGAGGGCCTGGGCCTGGCTGGAATGTGTGGAGCTGGTGGGTGGGAGAGTAGGGGACAGGTCCCCCTCCCTGTCCCCACTGGGGGCCTCTGAGTGGCCTCATCCTCAAGCCAGCTTGAGCGTGCTGACTGGGAAGGAGGGCATGGTGACCATGGTCACGGGGTTGAGCACGGTCTGGCCCACCAGCTGGGGGTGGTGCACCACCTGTGTCCCCACGGCCGGCTTCGCCATGACAGTAGCCGGGGGCCCCAGGCTGGCTGTGCCGTTCACTTGCTGGTGCGAGAGGGTGTGGGCGATGTGGCTCACGGCCACGGGCTGGCTCACTGCCACGGGCTGTGGGTACAAGGGCAGCTGGGAGCCCAGGTGGGCCACATGGTTGAGGGTGGCAGGGTGCACTGTGATGTGGCCAATGGGGGGTGTGGCAGGTGCCAGCTGCACAGCAGGGCTGGGGGCCGAGGGGGCGATGTGGGCGATGTGCTTGCCGCCCGGCCCCTGCAGAACGTGGTTCACAGTCTGGATGACTGAAGCGTGGGTGGTGGCTGTGTGCGCAATGACCGTGGAGCCGCCCCCAGCCGTCGCCACCAGATGGGCCGGAGCTGGTACCAGTGTCTGGGCAGGGGCCGCCGGCTGGGGAGGAGGGGCTGGCAGAGGGGTCTTCTGCTGTGTCTGCGGCTGCTGCACAGGGAGGTGGGCAGGAGACAGGGCCACGGAGTGGGGGTGAGGGTGTGGGTGCGGAGGCAGAGGCACAGAGGCGGTGCTGGGGGGTGGCACGGTGGCCTTCAGCAGCTCCGGCTGGGGACGATGGCTCAGCTTAGGTGGGCCCAGGCCCGCCCGGTCCTCCTCCATATCCTCGTCTATGTTGTCCTCACCCTCTGTGGGGGAACACGGGGCAGGAGCAGGTCAGAAGGGCTGGCGAAGCAAGCGGTTGGAGGCGTAGATGCTGGTGGGGGCATGCGGATGTGACAGGGCTGGGGCGGGGGCCATATTTCCTAGTAGGCAAGAGCCTGGCCAGGGAGGCTGGAATTTGAGGTGTGACACCTGCGGGCTGTGGGGCCGGCGCAGGGGCCGGGGCTCACCAGAGGCGGTGGAGGTGGAGGCCTGGTCATCCTCGGGCTGGCCCGTCTGCCGCAGCACGCGGTCGATCTCCAGCGCATCCATCCACTGGCTCAGCTCGTGCTTGAGCTCGGCCAGCCGCTGCTGCGTGGCAATCTTCTCCCGTGCCAGCCGCTCCATCTCATGCTCATATTCCTTCTCCTTCCTCTTCAGGGACTGGGGCACAGAGTAAGGGACAGCAGGACACCCTGAGCGGCAGCCTTGGGGCCTGCAGCCCCCCAAAACCTCTCCCTATCAGCTAGCCCAGACAGACAAGTTTGTGGCAACCAGGGGGCCCAGCTTGACGGAGCTGCTGGAGACCATGCCTGTCCTGGTCCATGCCCCTGCCAGCAAGGCCCAGCATCCCAAGGAGTGTGGGCTCTTGAGACAGGCCCCCCCTGAAGCAAGCACAGCCAAGCACGCGGAGCCTTCCCCGTCCTCCACACCAACTTGCCCTCAGGGGCTTCTCCACCACTCACCCATCCCTCCTCCAGGAGCCTGCCCACTTTCCACGCTTCTGCCGATACTGTCCTCTGCGGAACCCAGGACCCTGCGCTTCTATCTCCTTGTTCACTTGTCTCCCTGGTAACTTCCATACCCTTGGAAAATGACCCACGAAGTGGTGACACGACCCCGCCCCGTCGCATCTCCAGGACTTGCCTCCTTCCTGGATGCTTTCCGCACCTGCTCGGGACCTGCCTGTGCTGCCTGTCGACAAGGCTCCACTTACACGCTGCTCCCCGCCACCCTGCCACTGCCCTCCAGACTCCCTGGGTGGAACAAGTGCCAGGCCTAGGAATGAGCCCCCCTCTACACCTGTACTTGGGCCAAACTGATCCATGAGAAATGGCTCTTGTGTCCCATGACCCAGCTCCCCTCCACACCCAAAGTCTTTCCGGTGCTTCCAACCTGACACTTCATCAACCGCACTCTTTTAGGTCTCACACACCTCCCTGCTGGCAGCTTTTCGCCCAGGCACGTCATGACCACTTGTCCACCAGCCAACCCCGACAAGTGTGTCCCTGCTGCCTCCTGAGTCCCTTTCTTACCTGCTCTTGAGTACCTAGCTTCCCAGGCTTACAGGTGCAGGCCCTCGGGCTCTTCACACACACCCCTCGCCAGCCAGCCTTGGTTTTCCTCTCTGAACCCCATGTGCCCTCATCACACACAGATCCTCCTCCCCTCACCCCCTAGATCTTATCTGCCAGTGCCCCAAGACCACATCTGAGCCCTCCTACCCCACTGTCCTTCCCTATCCCACATCCTCCTGCCTCCCAGCCCTTCCTGGCACCTGCACCATTTTCTTCCAGGCTGGTTCAGATTTGGGTTGGATTTTAGTTTTATTCCCCTGCCTACTATCCCCCAATTTTTTTTGTCTTTTTGAGACTGGCTCTCGCTGTCACTGGGCTGGAGTGCAGTGGCGCAAGCTCAGCTCACTGCAACCTCTGCCTCTCAGGTTCAAGCGATTCTCCCGCCTCAGCCTCCCAAGGAGCTGGGATTACAGGCACCCACCACCACGCCCAACTAATTTTTATATTTTTAGTAGAGACGGTGTTGGTCAGGCTTGATCTCAAACTCCTGACCTCAGGTGATCTGCCTGCCTCGGCCTCCCAAAGTGCTGGGATGACAGGTGTGAGGCACCGAGCCTGGCCTACTGGTGTTTTATCTTTGATTCTCCATCAGCCCCCATCCCTGGTTCTCATCTTTCTTGGTCAACACCTTTTCTTGCTTCTGTCCCCTTCTCTCCCCATATTTCTCACTTCCCTCCAACACGGCGGGGGGGCAGTGGCGTGGAGGAGCCTTGGGCCTGAGATTCCATCTGCTCTCCTTCCTGGAGCCCAAAGGCACGCAAGAGAAGGGGTGGCATCTCCAGCCTCCCAGCACTGAGGAAGAATAGGGCTCTTCTCACTCCACCCCTCCCTTTCTCCTCTGCCCCCAGAACTGGGCCACATCTAGGTGGGGCAGTGGGTCCCAGATCAGTTCACACTGAGAATGTAAGAACTGCAAATAAAATTTCTATGAAGTTTTGTGTCTCAAAAACAAAAACGAAAACAAAAAAAGATGGGGTGAGATAAGAAGAGCCCCATCTGACTGTACAGGAAATGGGAAGCTGTCAGGTAAGACTTCATCAGGACTGGCTCATACAAAGTATCTCATGTATATATGTTTTGTCTTTCCACCTCAACACACTGTCCCTGTCCGAGCTGTGAATGAAGGTGAGGTGGCTGCACAGTCACTTTACATCCCAGAGTCCACGGTGGCCAGGAAGAGCTATGCACAGTGGGCTGGCTCGGCCTCAGGTGAAGGATCTGGAAGGGTTCCTTCCCACCTCTGTCCTGTCTCTCCCCGCATCACAGGGAGAATCACAGGAGACCCATTTTCTCTTGCTTTCATCCCCTAGGGCAGGACCCCCGGCCCCCGGGGACTGGTCTGTGGCCAGTCAGGAACAGGCCTGCACAGCACGAGGTGAGCAGCAGTGGAGCAGGGCGGCCTGAGCACAGCCTCCTGTCAGATCAGCGGGATATTCAATTCTCACACAAGCACGAACCCAAGTCTGAACTGTGCACACCAGGAATCTAGGTTTTGTGTGCTCCTTAGAATTTGACTAATGCCTGATGATGTGAGGGGAAAGTTTCATCCGAAAATCTCCCCCAGCTCCCCCCATGGAAAAATGATCTTCCTCCCTGTTGCCAAAAAGTTGGGGATCACTGCACTAGGGGCCGTTCTGCTGTTCTGTAGCAGCTTTTCCTGGCTGGGCCTGGCAAAGTCGCCAACCCCACCCACCAGTGAGGCCAGCTTCCCACACCCCCTCCTGCATGCATTTCTACCCTCACCAGGAAGAGATGTCTCTAATCACCAGTGCCTGCAACACATAACCCAGACAGACCATGTCTGTCCTGGCCTGAAACCTGGCAGCCTGACACTTCCGATGCCAGTCCCAGGCCACACAGCTTGATCCGTCATTCTGGCTTTCACTGTTTCTCCCCGTTTTCTGCTAAGAAGACCATAGGACACTCCCTTGCCCCTACACACGCACCTGTGTGGCTTTTCTTCTTTTGGAGACAGAGTTCCGCTCTGTCGCCCAGGCTGGAGTGCAGTGGTACAATCCCCGCTCACTGCCACCTCCACCTCCCAGGTTCAAGTGATTCTCCTGTCTCAGCCTCCTGAGTAGCTGGGATTACAGGCACGCACCACCATGCCCAACTAATTTTTGTATTTTTAGTAGAGGCAGGGTTTTGCCATGTTGGCCAGGCTGGTCTTGAACTCTTGACCTCAGGTGATCCACCTGCCTCAGGTGATCCCGAAGTGCTGGGATTACAGGTGTGAATCACCACACCCAGACTGTGTGGCTTTTCACCGGCTCTACCCGAGCAGCAAGGGCTGGCTGTGACACCCGATGAGGCCATGTCAACAAAGGCCACAGGTGAGTCAGGCCTCACCTGAACCCTGCTGCTGAGGGCTGGAAGCAGCAGTCCTGAACTCTACTCGGCTGTGGGTGGGATACATACCTGGACCAGGGAGTGACATGCGTCAAAAGCTTCCTCTTCTCACCTAGCCTCTGCAGTTTTCCCAGGGTCTAACGTTAATCCACATTGCTTCGCTCTAAACCCATTTCCTTTCTGTGACTACCTGGATGCCCGGTTTGGCACCTGTCTATTCTTCTATCTGTCCCCTTTACCGTGGTTGTCTTCAAATCTCTGACCGCCTCCAAGCCGCTTACTGTGGATTCTGGCTGGAGACGACTGCCCTCTTCCCGCAGCTTCCTGCTCTCAGCATACAACCAAACCCCGGTCTCCCCAGCCCCACCGGTCTCTCCAGGACCAACTCTGGCCTCCAGTGCGCGCTGCTGCCCGTCTCTGCGTGGCAACCTTCCTGACCATGTTTTTGTTTGCTCTTAGAGACAGAGGTCTCACTCCGCGGCCCAGGCTGTCCTCACATTCCCCGGGCTCAAGCGCCCTGACTGCCCTGGCCTCCCGAGCTGGGACTCAGGTGCCAGTCACAGTGCCAGACTTTTATTTCCAAAAACGCATCCTGTTCCCTCCTGCTGGAGAAACTGGGGTGGCCCCTGGGCTCCCGGCCTCTACTCGGCCTCGTCCCACCCGGACTTATCCTGCAGGTCTCAGCTCAAAGGTCCTTTCCTCGGGAACGACTCTCCTCCCTCCCCAGAACAGATCCCGCGGCCCGGTCCCTATTAGGCCTAGACGGCCGTTTTCCGTAGCAACCTGTTCACCATCTACCGCAAGACAGAGCCCGGGAGGGCGGAGACCCCGGCTTTTCTACTTGCTCGCCACCATCTGCCCAGAAGCAGAGACTTCGCTAAAAGCTCCTCGATGGATACATGAATAATGGTTTGTGGACAGGCCTCTGAGTTTTCTGCTTCTGTGACCAGCACAAGAAAGTGTCCCTTCTGGACAGCCTGGGGCCCACCCCGGCTCCTACTTCACGGGGCCTGGGCCCCCCAGATTTCCTTCTGCGGCTGCCGCTGAGTCTCCTTCCGATTCATGTTCACACCCACACGTTATGCAAGGCGCCCTCTGCAAGTGGTATCTGCAAAGAGGCACTCAGCCTGCCATCCTTCCTATTTCTCCAAAAATCAATGAACGTCGGGAGTGCCGCGAAGCGTCTGCATGGACACCCTCAGCCCCGAGACTAAACTACAACCTAGCCCTCGTTCTGCAAATCCCTCCAAAAAATAAGCCACTGGCCAGTCGCGGCCTCCGGGCCCCTCTCCCGCTCGGTGCCGCTACGCTCCACCCCGAAGCACGCGCGCGCCCACGCGGCCCCGGCTTCCCTACGTCAACCCCGCCGCCGCCCCGCCCCTGCGCCTCGGAAGCACCGCCCCCCGCCTGCTGCAGCCAATCCGCGAGCCCCGCCCCGCCTCTCCCGGCCGTCCGGAAGCGGCCTGGAGGCGCGCCAGCCCCGCCCGCTGGCCGGGAAGACGGGCGGAAGGGCGCGTTCGCCGGAGACCGCCTCCGCCCCTCCCTCAGCAAGTCAGGCTCCGGTTACCTCAGGGCTGTGACCCTGCGGTCGAGGCCGGGGGAGGGGCGGCGCCCCGCGGCTGGCTCCTCAGGCGCTGGACCCGCCTCACCACCCCTGCACGGGGCCCGTGACGCCGCGTCTACCCCGGAGCTTCCTCAGCGGGTGGACAGGGAGAGTCCCGGCTCGCCGCCTCCGCCCCACGCGGGCTGGGAGCCCCGCGTCGCTCCATCCCCAACTGCTCCGCGGCCGCCCGCCCATCCCCCACAGCCTCCGGCCGGGCGCGCGGAAGCCCCGCTGGTTTCCAGGGAAACCGAAGCTCAGGCGCCCATGGCAACTGCCTGACGTGGCGGCGCCCCCGGCCCCAGCGCTGCAGAGGGAGCGACGCCCAAAGGGAGGCGACGCACAGCCAGGAGGGCACCGAAAAAGGGACCCCCCCCTCCTCTTAGCGCAGGAGGAAGGAAAGCGTGACGTGTTTCAGCTCCGCGGCCCCGGGGCTGTTTGCCGCCCAGACCGCAGTTTTCCCCGCCCCAGGCGTAACCCCACCCTCGGGCCGTGGCGCCTCCACGCGCGCCCCGAAAGGACCTTCCTCCTCCGGGGTAAACGGGGCTCGCCCCGCGCCGCAGCGTGGACGGGGACCACACCCAACCCTCCCCGCAAATAGCGACACTCAGGCGGAATCCGGGCTCCCCACGACCTTCCCACCCGCGGCTGCACCAACACGCGCGAGGCGGGAGCCGCCACCGGGACTCGCCCCAGCCGTCACGACGCGCGCCTCCAGGCCCCGGGGACACCGAGGCTGTGGGGGCCGCGCAGACAGTGGGGATCGGGAGCGGCGGGGGAGGGGAGCGGCGCCCTCCTCTGCGCACGCGCGCCCTTCTGGGCAGGGAGCCCCGCTGACGTCAGCCGGGCCATGTGCTCGGCGCCCGCGTGGAGGCGGGAGGGAGGCGGGGGAGCCGCCGGGGCGGAGGGCGGGGCGGGGCGCGGCCGGGGAGGGACGGCGGAGGGCGGGGAAGCTGGCGCCGCGTCCGCCTCCGGGCCCCATACCTGGATGTACCGCAGTGCCGTCCGCAGCACGCTCAGATTCGACGTCTTCTTGTCATCCACGTTGGGGATGTTACGCTTCAAGGTCTCAAAGCACTCCTTGAGATGGGCCCTCCTGGGGAGAGGGGCGAGCAAAGCCGGTCAGCGGCGGCGGGGGCGGGGGGAGACAGGGCTGGGGAGCTGGGGCCACGGGCGGGCGGGGCCCGGACCACACACGCACGCGCACACACACCTGTTCTTCTCCAATTTGTTGTGGACTTCTCTGGTTCCGATCCTGAAACCCAGACAGACAGGAGGCTCAGGGAGGAGGACTCGACTAGACGGGCTTCCTCACCCGCACTGCCACCCCCCACATTTCCACGGACTGTCCCCAACATTGTGTTAAAGCAGAATGGGAGATGTTCGCCATGTGCTATGTCGTGCCCACCTCCGGGAGGGCACATCTGTGCTTATAATCACAACCCCTGTCACCCTCCGTCCCACCAGGAGGGAGACATGAGGGCTCCTGGGGCTCAGAAGCAGCCAGTGGAACCCAGCCCTAACCCAAGAGGCTCATACTCTGTCCAGAGGCCTGGGAATGCCTAAGCCTTAGCCCTGGAGGGCGTCAGAAAACACAGAAGCCTGGGAACGGGGCAATGGGGCATTCCTTCTCGGGACAGAGATGGGCACAGTGAGAACGTGTTCAAACACAGGGGGCACCTCTAGGCTGGGGAGGCAGGACACATCTCTGAAGCCCCAGCCGGGAGGCCACCTTCTCTTGCACACACAGCCCAGTGGGTGGCCAGCTCTCCTCTCCATCCCACCAGCCGGACTCTGCTACACCCCACTCACCCCCCGGGCCTCTTCTTCTGTTCGCTGGATTTGACTTCTTCAGCTGGTGCCAATTTCAGGGTCCCAAGCGTGGGTGGGGGTGGCTGCTGGGGGGCCAGCTGGGGCTGGACTCCAGGGTGTGGCGCTATGGTCAGGATAGGCGTGGGGAGGGGCTGCAAAGGCTTGGGGCTGCCAGTGGGTGGAATGGTGGTCTTCGAGTCCGGCAGTAGGGGAGCAGGGGTGGGCACCTGCGGCCTGCTGGGCAGAGGTGCAGGCTCCTTAATGCTGAGTCCAGGGGTGCTGACCAGGGCCGGTTGACGAGGCACCAGGGGCAGAGGCTGGGCTGTGGGGGGCAGGGGTGGGGGTGGGGGCAGTGGCTGAGGGGAGTTGGTCACCACAGGAATAGGAATGACAGTCAGTGGGGCAGGGGTGGCAAGTGGTGGTGGGGGTGCCGGTGGGGGTGCTGGCGGGGACAGAGGCAGGGGTGGTGCCTCGATGCGGGGTTCCTCCACAGGAAGGGCATGTGCCAGCCGGACCAGGCTGTTGGCCTTCTTCTGCTCCTGCTCCCGCTCCCGCTCCAAGCGAGGCCGCTCCTGCTCCTCTACGCACAGAGAACATAAGGGAGAGTCTCAGCGGGGCCACAGCCTGCCCTGTCCTCCAGCCCTAACTTGGCCTCTGACCCCAGCCCAGCCAGGACTCAAGTGACACCCCTGCCCCACCAGAGACACCACAAATAGCCCACCAGTTCAGCCAAGCACGGAGAAAGCACCAGGGTCACAGCAGCAAACAAACCAAGCAGACCCGGTCCCTGCCGCCACGGAGCAGGAAGACAGGAATGGGGGCGGACAGTCCAGGCTGCGGCAGGACAGACGGCCAGGGAAGGGTGGAGCAGAGCTGTCAGAGGGTGCTGGGCCTGCCAGCCTGCACGGTGGCAGCGGTGAGGGTCAGGAGCTACATGGCCGAGACAGGCGAGGCGAGCAGTGGCCTAGCCACCCAAGACTTCACACCGGAGAAGGGAGTGTGCTGAGAGCCCAGCTCCCGTGGAAGGCCTTAAACAATGTTTACCAAGAGTCTTCTAGAGGCAAGCAGTGCCTGCATGGCACAGATGAAGTAAATGAAGCTGACAGGGCAAAATGATTTGCTGCGGGTCCCAGCAAACCTCCTGACACCTGGGGGCCACTAGCCATGCTCACCAGGAAGCGCCTCGCACTCACAGTCCCTGGATCCTCACAGGGCCCCACATCACATTGTAGGCAGGAGAGGGACGTCACCCTCATTTCACAAAAGCGGAAATAGCCCAGGACTCCTGAGTCCCAGGCTAGATCCTAATAACTCTGTTTTCCTCAGGGGTCATTCAACAAATACACTTCGTCCCTCTCTGACCCTTCTCGTGGTATAACTCATTTCTCCCAAATTGCCCCCATCCCACCACCACCAGGAGCACCAGCATGCCCTGTCCTCCAGGCCTAATGCATGCTCTGACATCCTCAGTGACACCTCACTCAACTTGAGACAACACAAATACCCGACCAGTCCAGCTGGGCAGTGGAGAAAGTGTACCTGTCTGGTTCTTGGTGAGAGAGGGCAGGTGAGAAGGAGGTACAGCAGCAAATTTTTCTCCCAAACAAGAAGGGGCAGAGGCAGGTAGAAAAGAATGCTGGGGTCCGGTGCCGTGGCTAACGCCTGTAATCCCAGCACTTTGGGAGGCTGAGACAGGTGGATCAGGAGGTCAGAAGTTAAAGACCACCCTGGCGAACATAGTGACACCCTGTCTCTACTAAAAATACCAAAATTAGCTGGGCACAGTGGTACACACCTGTAATCCCAGCTACTTGGGAGGCTGAGGAAGGAGAATCACTTGAACCCAGGAGGCGGAGGTTGCAGTGAGCTGAGATCGTGCCACTGCACTCCAGCCTGGGCAACAAGAGCAAGACTCTATCTCAAAAAAAGAGAAAAAAATGCTGGGTTCTTCGGTAGGGGCGGAGCAGGGCAATGGACCCCACCATCCATTACTCCTCCCACCTTACTGCTCAGTATCTCTGCTGAAAGCCCAGCAGGACGGTGAGGCCCACTCAGAAGCTGGCTTCCAAACGGGGAAGAGGACGCCCCTCCATCTCCAGCCTGCCCCATCCTCCCACAGGCCCCCCCATTCTGGTTCCCTGGCTAGCGGGCTGGCCCAGACCTTTGGAGTCTGCAACCCCCAGGCTAGGGAGCCTCGGGACAAGCAAGCCCACTCCTCTGGCCCCGGATGCCCCACTCTGCTTACGGCCTGGGTTGGTGGACACGCCCAAACACCCAGGCTAGGGGTGGCTGCGGGGGTGGGGGGCGAATGGGAGTCAGCTAAGGCCCCCTGGGGAGAAGGACACCCACCTCCCACCCTCTTACTGGCTCAGAGGCCCCAGAAAATCCAAGGCCTTAGGCCCCGTTGACCAATCAACAACTGGAGCGTGAGCCAGGCCTGCTCCCAGCCCCGCCCTCCCGTAGAGGGAAGACTCCGAGGAGGAAGTGGAGGGGGAAGTGTCCCAGGAGGGGAAGCCTCACTGGTTTCCCAGGGCTGGGCCAGCCAGTGGGGCTCCGCCAGCTTTCCCCAGCCCTTCGGGAAGGGGCGATGCCAGGCTGGTGCAGGCCTGCTCCAGTTCGGGGAGGCCCTGCTTTCCAGGCTTAGGTTACAGCCCAGGAGAAAACCAGCCCTGCGCTCCCGCTTCCCACAGGTTTCCCACAGGTGCGCTGGCCAAGCGGCCTGCTGAGTTCCAGTGACAGGGCCCTTCTCAGGAGCAGCCTCGGTTGTCCTGAGTTCCCCCCAACCCCAAGACAAGGCTCTGGATCCCAGGGCCCAACAGCCCGCATCTCCGTGCCTTTGGCTGAGACAGACCTAACTACTCATTGGCCTTGGGACAAGTGCTCCATTCTCCCTAGGCAGAGGAACAGTCAGGGCGGGGTGCTCCCTGAGTCACAAGGACAGGTGGGGCCCTAGAGTGCAGGGCAACCCCCATTCCCCGTATTTTAAATCAACCCCAGAGCTCACCTGGGAGATAGCAACCTCCTCCTCACCTGCCCTCTCTCACCCAGAACCAGGCAGGCACACCTCACAGGTGCCAGGAAGGACCCAGTTACACCCGGAGAAGCATGAAAAAGCTCCACGGGTGGTGAGGAAGAGGAGCTGCCTAGCCAGATCCAGCCCACCAGAGCTTCCTGCCCCTTCACCCCCAGCACCGACCCTCCCCTTTGCACTGGGGAACCACCAAACTGGTGGTGTCGGGTCCTCTCTAAGGAGCAGCCTGTGCTTTGGCTCTTTAAAATAATGTTCTGCACATCCGCCAGACCGGGTGCGCTCCCTCACATGTTTCCCTGGGCTCCACCCAGAGGCTGCCCCCAAGATTGTAGCCTGGCCCCTCTGCAGTGACCCAGGGGCTGTGGCTTCAGCCCGCAGTCAAGAGCATGGGCAGTGTTCTCCCTTCAACCTTCCCAAACGACTGTGGCCCAGGAGCTCCGAAGGCACACGTCTAGGGTGCAGGAGTCCACACGGGTGGGCCCCAGCAGGCACCGGAATTCTCCTGTCTCCATGCTACACAGGGGGCCTGGTGCCTAAGGCAGGCCCAGGGTAAGCCTTGGAGACTTGGTCAAGAGCCTCTGGACACTCCAGCCAGCTCCCTCCAATCAAGGCAGAAGAGAGTTGCATTGAGCCACCTCCATGAATGCTGGAAATGATCAGGCCAGGCCCTCCGGCTGAGCACCAGGATAGCTCTGCCCTTTCCTCTCTTCTCTCACAGGTACACATGCCGGCAGGTTCACCAGACGAGCAACCTGGCTGGTCTAGGTCAGAAAGCCATGCTTGAGGTTGAAAGGGAGAACAGACAAGAGGGTCTCTCTCCAGAGTTGGCCCTAGGTCCTGGGAAAGCAGTTCTGGTCAGCAGGTTCACCTGCCATCTCCTTCCTTCCCTTCCCTCCCATTCCTCCCACCCCAGCTCAGAGGACAGAATCTCCAGAGGGAGAAGAAAATGAATTCTGGAGGTGAAACTGCTGGGATGGGTTCCAGCCACCTGTACATGAGTTTCTGAGTAGATCTGGCTTTCTAGCACCCACTCATCTCCTGAGACCCCTGACCCAGCACCAAGAAGCCAAGACTGGGCGGCTGAACTTAGCCTGACCCGATACCCATCACCTGGGGGAGGCGCAGGGCTCTGTCACTTCTTAGGAGAGAAGCTTTCCAGGTTCCTCTGTGTCTCCTCCCACCTTACTGTTCAGCTCTGGACTTTCTTAGTTGGGAAAGGGTGGGAAGGGGAAGGCGAAGTGTCTCCCTGGAGGCCACAGCAGGGTCAATCCTGTTGGCCCCAGAACAGTGCCTGACACACAGTGGGTACTGTTCAACTGCAGCGTGTTGATGGCGGCAGCAGGTGACTTAGTCTCTTCAAACTCTGTGCACGGTCTTCCCCTGACCCCTGTGCCCACACTAGGGCATTCCCGGTCACCACCGGCACGCTCCAATGTCGGACTCTGTTCTGGACCACCAAGGCAACAGGCAGGGAGTGCAGGCGAAATCCCTGCCCATCAGTTCTGCAAAACCCAGGCATCTGGGTCTCACGTATCTCGAGTGACTCTTGACCTTGAGAGGCCGGTCGCCCCGACTAGGCTGGCGGCCCCGCAGCTCCCCCGCCCCTTGCCCGCTGCCGCCCCCCCGCCCCCCCCGCCCGCCGCGGCGGCGGCACACAGCGGCGCGCGCGCACACAACACACTACTACCTCCTGCATGACTCATCATTGAAGCAACAATAGGCGGAGAGAAAGGAAGGGAGGGCGAAGCACTCTCTCCACCACAGCCGACCCTGCCCGGGGCTTCTGGGGAGCAGAGGGCACAGGAGTCCCCGGGTCCTGCACCCACACCGTTTCTGAGCCAAGGCCCGGGCAGAAGCCTGGAAAAGGAAGGTCTTTTCCCACAGCCCGTCTTTCTGCGGCACCCTGAAGCCAGGGACCACCTACGGGGTGCGTGAAGACAGGAGGCATTAGTCTCTTCCCTTTCGAAGCAGTGCCGAAGTTTGCCCCTTCTCAACCTGGCTCATTCCAGCGTGGCCCCGGGTGATGCAAGGGGGGCCTGGTTGGACCCCTGGTTTGGGGGTCAGTGAAAAATGAGAGCTCTAAACGTCTCGTCGCCCTGCGATTCTGAGGGTTTCCCTTGCCTCGGGATCAAACACAGGTTAGGGGAGAGAGCCGACAGGTGAGCTCGGCTCCTCCCTCGCAGAGCAAAGGCTCTCCCTGGGAGGTGCCCAGAGGCCGGGGTCCGGGCCCAACCCGGCGCAAGGCCCCTCGCAGCCCCGCCCAGGCCCCGCCCCCGGCCAAGCGCAAGGCAGTGAGGAGGGGCCGGGCCGCTCAGTTTCCAGCAGGAGTGTCCCCGGTGCACGTGGTCGGGGGCGGAGCCCGTCCACGTCACCACCCGGTGTAACCAACGGGCTTGGAACGCAGGCACACGCAACATTCCAGGCGAGAGCGGGTTTGGAACGCGCAGACACGCCACATTCCACACTGGCTAAAGCGGGGTGCAGTGAGGGGGGGCCGGAGGCTGCCCCCCAGCGACCCGCGGGCCATTTCGCAAACGCCCAATTAGCCCGGCTTTCACGCAAACCCCGGACGCGCGGCCCAGCCCAGCTCTGGGAGGCGGGGTCAGGCGGGGCTGGCCAGGATCATAAGACACGCGATGTCATTTCATTCTGCAAAGGCCGCCTCCGCCCCAAGCGGCGCGTAGATCTGCCGGGAGCGCCCCCCGCACCCTCCCCATGGGGCCAGGGAAGCCGAAGAGCTACTCGGCGTAGAGTAGTCCCCACCCCCACTCCGTTACACACACGCCCACTCGTGTGCTATACACACGCCCGTGTACACGTCCGTTCATCTGCTCTTCCCGAGGCTCACATCACACATCCCCCGTGCACACACGCACGCACACGCGAGCCTGCCACCCCCACGCAACACCATTCCTCACCCCACCCCCCGGCTCACACATCCTCAGCGCCTCCGAGGGCTCCGCTGGCCCACGCAAAAGCAGACCCCGCGGAAGGCGCACGGGGGTGCCAGGAGGCCGGGGTGGCGCCCGCAAGAGCCGGGTCCCTCGCTGCATGTTAATGAATTCATTAATTAATTTCAGTGCCCACATCACCCCTCCCCGGGCGGCGGCTCTCGCGGGGAGCCGAGCGCTGCCAGGCTCCGCAGGCCGCCCGGGAGGGGGCCCTGTCCGCGGTTCCGCCTGGGTTCGGGGACCGGGGTCACTCGCTTCCCCTTCCCCGGTGCCCCAGGGGCCCAGCCCGGCCGCTCACCACGTGCTCTCTGTTGTTGCTGCGCTTGCCATTCCAGGAAGCGGGCCGCCTCCAGTAGCGTCTCTATGCTCATCGCGCCGAGAGCCGCCGGGGGCGCGCCGGGGCCGAGGCTGCGGCCCGCGAGCCGGGCACAGGTCAGGCTGGCGGGCAGGCAGGAGGGAGGGATCACCTCCGGGGGGCGACAGGGCTGGGCGGCGCAGCGCACTCCGCAGGGAAGAACGGGGGAGCACGGGGGGAAAAATCAATGTCTCTCAAAAGATTTGCAAAATATAAATTTGCAAATTTTAAAAAATGGAATGCAAAAAAAAAAAAAGAGGCGGCACTGCCTCCCTTCTTCCCCTCCCTCTTTACCTCCCTTCCGATGCCTCCCGCCCCGCGGCCCCCGGGAGTCCCGCCGACAAGAAAGGGCTTTGCAACAAGATGGCGAGGAGGCACCGACACACACAACAAGGGAAGGAGCCGCGCTGCCCCCGGCCGCCGCCCCCGCTACTACACCGGGGCCGCAGCCAAAGCCCGGACCGGAGCCCCCGCCCGCAGGGCCGCGGCGTCTCGCGAAGGGAGGGGCGAGTCCTGCCCGGCTGGCCCCGCCCACCGGAGCCGGCGCGCGCACACGTGGCCCGGGCGGGGAGGGAGAGGTCCGAGGGGGGTGTGCGCGCCGCGGTTCCGCTTTCCCGCTGGCCCCGCCCCGGCTGCGAGCCACAAGTTTGGGTCATTCACGACGAAATCTGTCCTGCTGGAGGGAGGGAAGGGTGGACAATTCAAGACTTAACGGAGATCCAGTCAGGATATTCCAGGTCAGGGAAGTCTGGGGAATGGCAGAGACTGGCCTGACCCTGGGTCTCCACGCTCCACCCACTCGCGACCTAAATCCCGCAATCGCCGGGCTGTCGCAATTCCCCCGGGATCCGCCCCTGGGCGGAGCTGCCGGCGGCTGGATACTGTCACAGAACGAGCAGAAGGAGCGGAGCGGTGGTCCGGCTCCGCGTTTTGTCTCCGTTCCTCCCCCCGCAGTGCGTTCGCATCCTATTAGGCGACGTCACCGGGCCGCGGGCCAATGGGCGGGCAGGACAACACGGCATGGAGCAGCTCCACATGGACACCCCGCGCCGCCAGCCTTCGGTTTAAAGGGCCAGCGTTTGCTGGTCACAGTCGCGGGTGAGGATGGGGCCACTGAGCGAACCCAGGGTGGGACGCCGTAAGGGGAATCCCGCAGTCGTGCCACGGCCTCCCCATTCCTTTTCGCCACCCTCCATTTAAAACCAAGCCTTTATCTTTCCTTCCCCTAAACTCCAGGCTTTGTCCACGCGTATTCGATGTGGGTGGAGACACGGACTGTGCCACCCCAGGGGCCATCCTTTGCTCTGGGGCCGGGGAAAGCGGCCGCAGCCTAGGCTGGGGGCGGGGCCCGAATCGGGAACAACAACGTGGAGGGCGGAAGCCGGGCCCTCCCCGCGCCTGGCGACCGGCAGTGGGCGGGGCGCGGGGGCGGGGTCCGCTGCGTCCTGCTGGAACCGCGCTCTCCGGAGGGCGGGACCCCGCCGCCCGCCGCCCGCTTCCTCCTGGCGCGAGTGTTTAGGGGCGCCCGGGTGCGATCGGAACGTCAGCCCTTTGAGGCAGGCTGGCCCTAAATCCTCTCACTTCACAGATAAGGAAACTGAGGCCGAGACGGGCAAGGACTCGTCTAAGGTCGTTCCGATTGCCACCTGCTCCTCTCCCCCGTGGGGGAAGCACTTCTCCCTGACCCCAGGGACGACTCTGAAGTCCGTTCTGGGAGGAGGGCCCCCCAGTTAGAAAAATGCCAGGGAGGAATGGCAACCCAGACCACTTAACGCACTGTGACTGGGGCAACAAAAATCTTCACCTGAGACCCAGCCCTGCTGTTCTGCTTCCTCGGTGGAAGCCACACGAACCCACTGGTACAGCAGCAGCAATAGACACAGGGCGGCTGAAAGCTGATTTGGAGCGTCCCGGAGCACGTCGATTGTGCTGTGCCAGTTGGGGGAGTACCCGCTTGTTCTGGCCCCGGGCTCCTTTCTTTGCTAACCGATCCAAGAAGAGGGGGACAGTCAGTGGCGGTGGGTTCAGGACTCCACAGCCGCGGCTTCCGCGGGCACACAGAGCCAGAAAGCAAAGCTTCATGAGGCTGAGAGGCAGGCCAATCCATTCCATCACATGGCACCCTCGGAGCGTTCCTATTTTGAGGACTGGTTGGAAGAGAGCTAGAAGCATAGAAAGCGGGCCTTTGACGGCGTCGTAAAGCATCCTAGGGGAAAAAAATTGTTTGCAAGCACTAGTCTACAGGGGCCTCTGATCTTTTCACATTTACTGCCCCCGCATCTAGAGCTGAGCGTGGGGAGGTCGCCACACACACATCCAGGTAGGTACCACTGACTTTGCTTATGATGAAGCTGGAAAAAAGGCAGATTAGAACGAACAGCCCAGTTCTTCTCCATGAGATGAGTGCCCCTTTCCTGGAAGGGCTGGGTCTGTGCTGGCTAACGTGTCTGCCACTTGCTACCGGTAGGGTTGGGCCTGGCCTGTTCTGCACAACTAGAGAAAATGGGAAATTCAAAGGCAATGTAACATAGGCGGCAGTGGTACGGGGACTCTAAACGGTATCGAAGCCCTCCCTGACTTGCGACGGCTCGACTTTTCAGGTTTACAGTGGTTGCAAAAGCGATAATCTAGCGGGCACTCAATTTGGGGTGGGGTTATGGTGGTAGGTGGAGGAGTGTCTGTACATAATAGTGACCCCCGAGATAATGCTGTTGGCCCAGTTCTTATTTTGTGTGGGGTTAGCACCATGGCAGGTCGTGCTGCGGCCAGCCCTCCCTACCGTTCTTAAGTGGCCATGCACTCACACAGCCCTGGAGTTTCTGCTGAAGGCTGACGTCCAATTTTTTTTTTTTATTCTTCGTCACTGGCCAGCTCTAAACCAGTAAGGAGGCACCTCTCTGAAATACAGTATTCCGAAGACACTGCTTCAGGGCTGAGGACGCAGATGAGTAGAGTGAGCAGAGATTTGAATGCCAGCGTCTCCATTGCCCCAATACCCCATCTGCTCCAGAGCTTAGTGATGTTTGCTATTTAAAACAAACAGCCTTACTGGCTTCACATGATCATCTGTTTATCTGGGTCATGTGGGGACAGCAGCCAGGGTATGTTAGGCAAAAACAAGGGTTTAGAAGGGAGGCTGTGGCCGGACGCGGTGGCTCACGCCTGTAATCCCAGCACTTTGGGAGGCCAAGATAGGTGGATCACTTGAGGTCAGGAGTTCAAGACAAGCCTGGCCAACGTGATGAAAACCTATTTCTACTAACAACAACAAAAAAAAAAACACAAAAAATTAGTTGGGCGTGGTGGCAGGTGCCTGTAATCCCAGCTTCTGGGGCCGTTAAGGCAGGAGAATCGCTTGAGCCCAGGATGCGGAGGTTGCAGGGAGCCGAGATTGCACCACTGCACTCCAGCCTGGGCAACAGAGAGACTGTCTCAAAAAAAAAAAAAAAAAAAAAAAAAAAAAAAAAAAACAAGGAGGCTGTTTCTGGGCCTATTGTTGCCTACAGGAGCCTGAAAATGGCCAAAAAGAGTACTTCATCAAGCAAGCTTTCCCCACGTGGGGAATGGACAGTGGGAGTGGGAGATACCTATGGAGGGGGATGGGAGAGGAATGAATAGGAGGGCTGTTGAACATTTTAGCCCCAGCTTCCTGGGGGTGGGGCCAGGATAGAGGCTGGCAACTGTATTCACTCCAGAGAAAGAGAAATAAGTCTTTTTGGTTTCAGCAGACAGGTTAGCAGGTTTAGGGAATTATCCAAAGGACAGCAATCTCCAAAAGGTGTTCCTTAAGTTTTTCTTTTTCTTTTTTTTGAGACAGAGACTCACTTTGTCACCCAGGCTGCAGTGCACTGATGTGATCTCAGCTCACTATAAACCTCTGCCTCCCGGGTTCAAGCAATTCTCCTGCCTCAACCTCCGGAGTAGCTGGGATTACAGGCACATGCCACACACCCAGCTATTTTTAGTAGAGATGGGTTTCACCACGTTGGCCAGGCTGGTCTCAAACTCCTGACCTCAGGTGATCCACCAGCCTCGGCCTCCCAAAGTTCTGGGATTACAGGCTAAGCCTCCATGCCCAGCTGTTCTTGAAGTTTCTTCACGGCTTCTAGGTGCTTCACCTTTGAGCAGGAGAAAACGTGGGCTACCCAGCATTGTGACTTTTTCATGAGAAGATTTCTGTTTTCAGTTTTCCTCCTCAAGTCTCATGCACCCCACTACCCAGTTCAAATTCCATTATGTCCTCTAGTTTTTTAATCTTTTATTCTTTTTCACCAGTCACAATAAGAAGCAGCAATTCAGGCTAGGTGCGGTGGCTCATGCATGTAATCCCTTCACTTTGGGAGGCTGAGGCAGGCAGATCACCTCAGGTCAGGAGTTCAAGACCAGCCTCACCAATATGGAGAAGCCCCGTCTCTACTAAAAATACAAAATTAACTGGGCGTGGTGTCATGTACCTGTAATTCCAGCTACTAGGGAGGCTGAGGCAGGAGAATTGCTTGAACCTGGGAGGTGGAGGTTGCAGTGAGCTGAGATCGTGCCACTGCCCTCCAGCCTAGGCGGTAACAGGAGCCTCCATCTCAAAAAAAAAAAAAAAAAAAAAAAAGCACCCGTTCTCCAATTTTTTAATATGCTGAGCCAGAGACATCCCCTCGGTGAAACTGTCTTCCTTCCCAACCCCTAACACTCACCCAACAAGCCACAAACTCCAAGAGCTATGACAACCAGTTCCCTGACCCTATAAAGCCGTCACGAGAAGGGGAAAGGTGTGAAGCCAAAAGCACAGATGTTCACACTAGATCCCAGAAGGTGTCCCAGCCCTTCAAGCCGTGGCGGCTGATCTTCTGCAAGCAGCTGAGGAGCTTTTCACATATCATCATTAAAACAAGGCCCAAGGGAAAGAGCCGGCTGCGGGATGAAGAGGAAGAAACAGAAGACGAGAACACTCAAGACACCAGGGAAGACCCGCTTCATAAAGATTTATTGTGGGCCTGACACGGTATGTGGTGGGACCGCTGGTAAGCCCGAGTGGGGCGACTGCAGAGTGGAACTCCACTCCACAGTGAGACTTGCAAAAGGTTCGTTCTGCTGTCCCTGCCGTGCTGGATGCAGCAGCAGACAGGACTACACGAGGACCCAGAAGGCGTCGCCACGCTCGTTTTAGAAGATGTAGCCGGCCTTCTGTGTCCGTGGGTTCTGCCCCCATGGAGGCAACTACCTGTGGATCAAAAATACTCAGGAAAAAAAAAATTCCAAAAATACATTAAGAAATAATACAAATGAAAAAACAAAACCAACGCAGCAGCAGAACTATTTACACACCATTTACATTAGCGTGGAGGGGACTTACAGGATACAGGAGGATGTGCGTAGGTTCCACATAAGGAATTTGAGCATCATCCGTGGACGGTATTTGGGGGCTCCTGGAACCAGCCCCCATGGGACAGTGAGAAGTGACTGTAATCATCTTTTTCTTTTTTATTTGAGACGCAGTTTCGCTCTTGTTGCCCAGGCTGAAGTGCAGTGGCGCAATCTCACCTCACCGCAACCTCCTCCTCCTGGGTTCAAGCGATTCTCCTGACTCAGCCTCTTGAGTAGCTGGGATTACAGGCATGCGCCACCACACCCAGCTAATTTTGTATTTTTAGTAGAGATAGGGTTTCTCCATGTTGGACAGGCTGGTCTCAAACTCCTGACCTCAGGTGATCTGCCCGCCTCGGCCTCCCAAAGTGCTGGCATTACAGGTGTGAACCGCCACCCCTGGCTCATTTTTTCCTATGCAGAGATCAAATTCACTGGGTTTAAGGCTGGGTCAGTCAGCTGAGCCTGAGTCCCAATAGACCCAGTCTCAACAATGAGGAGGACTTGGTATTACTCTGACAGAGGTGGACCTATCCAATCATCAGTGAAATGGGGTCCCCACAGCCAGAAGTTTCCACAGGACTCTTTACCTCCTTTCCCCATTCCAAGTGAGTTGTCAGAGGACCACTCCCGAACTCACGGAACAGGTCCAATCAAGTTCCACCTTCCATTCATGTGCTTTCCAGAAGCTGGGCGTGGTGGCTCATGCCTTAAGCCCCAGCCACTTGGGAGGCTGAGACAGGAGAATTGCTTGAGCTCAGGATTTCAAGGCCAGTCTGGGCAACATAGCAAGATAGTCTCTGAAAAAAAAAAAAAAAAAAATCGAGGCCTCATATGACATCATAGCTGGAGGAGTTGGGATCACCTGGTCTGACCTCCCAAGAGAAGGTGTGTCCAAGGTCGCAAAGTTGCCAAGTGTCAGCTGTGCTGAGCGGGGGCCTGGTCCTCTGGCTGCCTCACAGAAGCGAGTGAGGATGGAGAGAGAGCTCCTCCCCTCCTAGTTAAAGACAGGAATAATCATTACCCTTGCTTAGTGGTACCCACAAAACAAGCTCAGTAGATGAGCAGGAAGACAGGGCAACAGAGTCAGACCTGGGACCCAGGAGCTCGCAGGACCCCGTTCAGCCTCAGCCCTCTGAGGCATGGAGGCTGCTAGCCAGACCCAGGAAGGTCACCCCTACTTACCGGGGCTTTTGTCTGGCACGAAAGGTGACGGGGAAAGGGGCAGATTTTTATCTAGGCAGCCAACGCGGGTGTGGACACTGAGTAATAAGGAAAGAAACGCAGTCAGAAGCTACGAGGGAGGAGCTATGTCCTCCAAGCTCTTCTGTGAAACCAGAGTCCAGCCAAGCTCAGCAGCTAGAGCGGGAGCTGTGTGTGACAGGGTCGGAAAGTTGGGGAGGAGGCGGCTGAGCCAGCAGAAAGGCACAGGAGACAGATCAGGGCTCCAGGGGTTCCTTAAAGGAAAAAGGAGGTGGCTTTATGACAGTAAACGAATTCAGGTCGAGGGAGGGGGCCCGGCAGAAGGGATGAGTGAAGAGGGGTGGAGTCTTGCCATGTGAGTCAAGAGTCCGCTGGATCATGCAGGGGTGGGGACATCCGTGATAGGGAAGGCGCCTCCCAGGACAGAGGGGCTGAATTCGATCAGTGCCCCACGGAAAGGACTAAGGTCTATGTCTCAGCAGCCCCAGTTCACACCCAAACGCAAGGCTGTAGAATCAAGTCTTGAAAGCCCAAGAGATCAGTCGCCTGTGCCAGGAATTAGGTGCTCTCAGGAATCGAGGACGAGAGCAGGGGCCCATGGCTGGCTGGACAGCTCAGAGCAGATGTGGCAGATCCAGGGCACAGCTCTAGGTGCATGAGGAGATCTCTGACCAAGGCCCAGGGCCCACTGGGAGAGCACACAGCCCTGCTGCCCTGCCTGCTCTAGCCCCTGTCCCATCAGGGACACCTCAGTGGGGAGTGCTAGAGCTTCCCACCATCTATCTGATGAGCAACTGAAATAATGAACCATTTGCTAAAGACAGGTCCTGAAACTTCACACCATACACCAATGCAAATTCAAATGCTACATGTAAACAATAAGACCAAAATAGCTATAATAAAATAGAGGAAAAGTTTCAGCTCTAGAGTGGTGAAGGAGTTTCTACCCATAAAGGCAAACAAAGAAAATAGAAAGGCGCAGTGTGATAGATTTGATTACCTCTAAAAGCTCCTAACTAAACAAAATCATCATTAAAGAAAAGAAAAAGGGGCTGGGCGTGGCAGCTCATGCCTGTAATCCTAGCACTTTGGGCGGCCGAGGTGGGTGGATCACCTGAGGTCAGGAGTTGGAGACCAGCCTGGGCAACATGGCAAAAACCGGTCTCTACTAAAAATACAAAACACTAGCTGGGTGTGGTGGTGCACGACTGTAGCCCCAGCTACTCAGGAGTCAAAGGCAGAAGAATTGCTTAAACCCGGGAGGCAGAGGTTGCTCTGAGCCGAAATCGTGCTGCTGCACTCCAGTCTGGGATGGTGCGGGGGGTGGGGGGCGGTGAGGGGTGTGGGGGGAAAGAGCAAGACTCCACCTCAAAAAAAAAAAAAAGGCAAATGACAACATGAAGGAACAGACTGGGTGGCTCACACCTGTAATCCCAGAACTTTGGGAGGCTGAGGTGGGTGGATCACCTGAGGTCAGGAGTTCAAGACTGGCCTGGCCAACATGACAAACCCTGTCTCTACTAAAAATACAAAAAATTAGCCAGGCACGGTGATGGGCAACTGTAATCCCAGCTACTCGGGAGGCTGAGGCAGAAGAATTGCTCGTACCTGGGAGGCAGAGGTTGCAGTGAGCCAAGATCATGCCACTGCACTCCAGCCTGGGCAACAGAGCAAGACTCCATCTCAAAAAATAAGATTAAATTAAAAAAAATTAAAAACCCAACAAAATGAGGGGACATCTTAGCAAGATGTGCCCTTGCAATTCAATAAGAAAAAAACACTTGGATAGAAAAATGAATGGAACATAAAATTAATGAAACAATAAATGTATGAACTCATATAAATATATGAAAGCTGAACCTTGCCAATACCTTAATAAAATTCAAACGATGAAATAATTTCTTGCCTATCAATTAATAAAGAATTTTTTTTTCTTTTTTTTTTTTTTTGAGATAAAGTCTCACTCTTGTCCCTCCCCAGGCTGGAGTGCAGTGGCACAATCTCAGCTCACTGCAACCTCTGCCTCCCGGGTTCAAGTGATTCTCCTGCCTCAGCCTCCCAAGTAGCTGGGATTACAGGCACGTGACACCAGACCTGGATAATTTTTTATTTTTAGTAGGGAAGGGATTTCACCAGGTTGACCAGGCTGGTCTTTATCTCCTGACCTCAGGTGATCTGCCTGCCTCGACCTCCCAAAGTGCTAGGATTACAGATGTGAGCCACTGTGCCCTTCAGGGATTTTTCAAAATTAGCCTGCTAGTGTTATTAAAAGGTATGGTAAAAACAGGGACTCATGGGCTCACATGATCCTCCCACCTCAGGCTCACAAGCAGCTGTGCTATGAGTGCATGCCACCATGCCCGGCTAAGTTTTTGTATTTTTGTAGAGATGGGGTCTCACTACATTGCCCAGGCTGGTCTTGAACTCCTGGGCTCAAGCAATCTGCCTGCCTCAGCCTCCCAAAGTGCTGGGATTACAGGGGCGAGCTACTGTGTCCAGCTGTAAAGATTTTCATACAAAGATATGCATCAAAGCACTATTTACAATGATGAAAATGAAACCAATCATGAAAGTGAAAGCCAGAAAATCCAAATTTCCACTGGCTTCTGGAGCAATGCTCACAATACTGATAGCACGTGAAAACAACAGGGTTGCTGCTATATTAGCAGGGTTGGCTCTGGGCAGTGTGGCTGCTGATCATTTTTATTTTTACAAGTTTTCTGAAGCATGTCAACTTTACAGTAAGAAAAAATTTATGATGTATTACTAAATGAAATAGATTATAAAACAGTAAGATACAATATGATCTGTATTTTCTATGTAAAAAGTATAGGCATATAAAAATACAAAGACAACAAAATGTAAAATAATTTCATTTGAATAGAATTCTAGTTTTATTCATTATTTTCTAAAATCTTTTTTGAGACAGGGTCTCACTCTGTTGCCCAGGCTGGAGTGCAGTGGTGTTCTCATGGTTCACTGCAGCCTTGACCTCTCTGGCTCAAGTGATCCTCCTACCTCAGCCTCCTGAGTACCTGGAACTATAGCTGCATACCACCATGCCTGACTAATTTTTGTGTTTTTTGTAGAGATGGTGTTTCACCATGTTACTCAGGCTGGTCTCGAACTCCTGACCTCAAGCGATCCATCCACCTCGGCCTCCCAAAGTGCTAAGATTAGAGGTGTGAGCCACAGCGCCCAGTCTTCTAAATTTTTATAATGAAAATGTATTGCTTTTACAAATAAAATTGTCAGGCCGGGCGTGGTGGCTCAAGTCTGTAATCCCAGCCCTTTGGGAGGCCGAGGCGGGTGGATCACCTCAGGTCAGGAGTTCAAGACCAGCCTGGCCAACATGGTGAAACTCCGTCTCTATTTTAAAAATAAATAAATAAATAATAAAAATAAAATTGTTGGACTAAGAATTTAAAAAATTGAAGCTGTCAAAGGGGGAGAATGTTGGCCCGTCCTGTGTCAGAAAGGGCTCCCATCTTTGGGATCTCATGTCTCTTGATCTCGACCAACTCCCCTGCCTGTGGGTCTAGTTCTCCTCCTGCTCTTTCTTTGGAAAGCTCCCAGTTCACTCCCCAAAGCAGATTTCATCTTGTTCTCCGCCCAAAATACCAAAATCTGCTCTTTCTGCTGCTTTACTCTGAAGCTCCTCAGAAATCATTGAGGCCATTCTTACAGCCCAGGTGAGCCACTAGGAAGCGGTGAAGGTGGTGACGCTAAGAATGGAGAGCTCCGGCTGGGCGCGGTGACTCACGCCTGTCATCCCAGCATGTTGGGAGGCCCAGGTGGGCAGATCATGAGGTCAGGATATTGACACCAGCCTGGCTAACACAGTGAAACCCCATCTCCACTAAAAATACAAGAAATTACCTTGGCGTGGTAGCACGCACCTGTACTCCGAGGTGGAATTGGTGGGATTTAGTGGAAGACTCTAGACCTGGTGGGAAAGGAGAGGGAAGAACAGAGATTTGTACTCTGGACAGCTGGGTGGATGGTGAGCAGGTCAACAGGAGAAGCAGGTACAGACAGAGGAGTTCACACGGCCGTGGGCCTCAGGGTGAGGAACGAGGGTGTTGGAAGTTCAGGGCGGGTCTGGATGTGGACGCAGTGAACGTATGAGAGGCTGAAGTAACTGGAGTGGAGGAGCTCAGCCAGCAGTGGGAGAAAAGAGCAAGCAGTCCCACGGACAGACTCCTGGGGACTCCTCCCTTAAGAGGAGGAAAGGGCCTAAACAAGGAAAACAGGCAGGGGCAGACCAGTAGGTCAGGTGAGGGAGGGAAGTGGGGGCAGCAAAAACACAGCACTTCCACCCCTGGTGGCAGAAGTGGCCACTAACAAATGGTTTACCGCAAAAAAAAAAAAAAAAAAAAAAAAAAAAATTTTTTTTTGACACAAGATCTCACTTTGTCACTGAGGTTGGAATCCACCAGTGCGATGTTGGCTCACTGTATGTAGCCTTGACTTCTCTGGCTCAAGCAATCCTCTCGGCTCACTGCAACCTCTGTCTCCCAGGTTCAAGCAATTCTCCTGCCTCAGCCTCCCAAGTAGCCGAGATTACAGGCACATGCCACCATGCCTGGCTAATTTTTGTATTTTACTAGAGATGGGGTTTCACCATGTTGGCCAGGCTGGTCTCAAACTCCTGACCTCAGGTGATCTGCCTTTCTCGGTCTCCCCAAGTGCTGGGATTAGAGGCATAAGCCACCGGGCCCGGCCAAGATGTTTTCCTTTAAGAATGAAAAAGTCGGCTGGGCGCAGTGGCTCACGCCTGTAATCCCAGCACTTTGGGAGGCCGAGGCGGGCGGATCACAAGGTCAAGAGATCGAGACCATCCTGGCCAACATGGTGAAACCCCGTCTCTACTAAAAATATAAAAAAAATTAGC
>PVKV010016919.1:0-13386 GCA_004027835.1 Alouatta palliata | reverse complement strand
GCCATGTTGGCCAGGCTGGTCTCAAACTCCTGACCTCAGGTGATTTGCCTTTCTCGGTCTCCCCAAGTGCTGGGATTAGAGGCATAAGTCACCGGGCCCGGCCAAGATGTTTTCCTTTAAGAATGAAAAAGTCGGCTGTGCGCAGTGGCTCACGCCTGTAATCCCAGCACTTTGGGAGGCCGAGGCGGGCGGATCACAAGGTCAAGAGATCGAGACCATCCTGGCCAACATGGTGAAACCCCGTCTCTACTAAAAATATAAAAAAAATTAGCTGGGCGTAGTGGCGTGCACCTGTGGTCCCAGATACCCGGGAGGCCGAGGCGGAAGAATCACTTGAACCCGGGAGGCGGAGGTTGCAGTGAGCCGAGATTGCGCCCGGCACTCCAGCCTGGTGACAGAGCAAGACTCCGTCTCAAAAAAAAAAAAAAAAAAAAAAAAAGAAAAAGTCCTTCTCTGTGTTGGACCAGAGCTCACTGAAATACTGGCCAGAGTTTGGTCCATAAAGCCCCCAAAGAAACCCACATTTGGGCAGCTGGGCACAGTGGCTCACATCTGTAACCCCAGCACTTTGGGAGGCTGAGGCCGGTGGACCACCTGAGGTCAGGAGTTCCAGACCAGCCTGGCCAACATGGTGAAACCCCGTCTCTACTAAAAATACAACAACAGCCAGGCATTGTGGCAGGTGCCTGTAATCCCAGCTACTTGGGAGGCTGAGGCAGGAGAATTGCGTGAACCCAGGAGGTAGAGGTTGCAGTGAGCCGAGATTGTGCCACTGCACTCCAGCCTGGGCAACAAGAGTGAAACTCTGTCTCAAAAAACAACAACAAAAACAGTCACATTTGCCCACTGAAGGCAGGAATCCTGGGAGTAACGTGTGAAGTAAGGATCCTGTGTCAGACCAGACAGGGACTCCCCTTTTCCCAGCAGGAGACACGGAGTTTCCAAATGGCAAGTCTCTGGGCACAGGCCCCAGCCACAGGTGTCCCAGGAGGGGGCCTGCTCAGCAGTGCTCTCTGGGCTCCCTTCTCATTCTCTCTGGATGACAGCAGCACAAGCAATGCCATTTCCCTCGGGCCTGACAGGCTGCTCAAGGCAGCCAAATGCCCCAGCTGGGAACTTGCTGGCTCTGGTTTTTAGATTCTGGGGCCGCATTCCCTGAATGGGTCACCAGATGGCTGGCAGTCTTTGCTCTTCCCAGACTGACACTAGTTCACACACCTACCTGGGGAGGAGGCCTGGCTATTTTTCTGACAACTGCTACCTTCTCCAGAAAGCTCAAAAAGCACATCAGTTTTGTGTTGTTCTGTAAGTGAAATATTTGGAGCTGCCTTACAGAATTAACCCTCTCTTCCATTATAATGTATTGCCAAAGAATAATTTACCCAATAACCAGTTATTTCCTATTCATTCTGGTCCAACATGGACTTTCCCTAGACATTTTATTTTGCACTTTCACTAACTACTGAATTATCTGCACTGCTGCCAAAGACAAGGGTCTGTGAAGATCTGGTACATCAATTAAGAATTCTAAGTAATGCCACTGACTACATGTCACTCATTGATCATAGGCTGGAAAATAGTATGACCTTCAAGTGCAAAACTGTGAAGGTAAAGATGCCTTTTCCTTCCCTGTGTCATATGACTGAGTCTCCTTCCCTGGAGGCGGCTCAGATGAGCCTGGAGGCCCATTTCCATCTCAAGTGCAGGCTCTGTCATAGACCTGTGAGATCTGGCACAAGATCCCAATCTTGGCCTCTTGGACCTGAGTTCAGATCCCATTTCTATGACTTAGCTCTGTGCATGACCTTTGAGCAAGTCACTGACTCTTCGAGCTTCCATTTCCTTCAGCCTCCACGCAGGAACGCCACACGGACTGATGGGTTACTGAGACAGTCTGTGTGGAAGGGGAGCTCGATATTGGTCCCTGTGCCTCCATCCATAACATGAAGTACGGGTTTTGCTCTTTGTCAAAGGTGGTACTTTACACCTGCAGGTACACACATGAGGTCTCAGCCTTTCCATCCGAGTCTACTGATAGGTTTTCTGAACAGAAACTGAAAATTCAAAGAAGCAGAAGAGAGTGAAGTGTTTCTACCCTTTCCTGAAGCCTCAGTCCTTCCCACATGTAAGCACTGCTCTAACTCTGTGAAGCAAGGATTCTTCAGCCCTGGCAGGCGGAAGGCAAGGCTAAGTAAACTGACTTACCCCATGCAAGGAATGGAACTGGACGGGAACCCAGGCCCGAACGTCGAAGTCTGTGCTCCTTTCTGCCTCTCGCTCCGCTAGGGCAGGTGGAAAAGCGTGTCGGGTCTCCACCTGCCTGGCCCTGTCAGAGCAGCGAACGCCAGCCAGTTCTGCCAAGTTCGACTGTACTTTTCCTCTACCCCTTCTCCTCTCAGTTCCCTTGTGAGGGAAGCACCCCCCATCTTCCACTTCCCTAAGGAAACCCACGCTTCTGCCTGGATGGAGACCGGATGAAGCCTGGCAGACAGGCTACACCTCAAAGGCCATCTGGAAGGGGCGAGGATGTTCCTTGTCACAAGAGTCCCTGGAGCACAAAGCACAGCCTCCAACCGGCGGCACTGGCGATTGCAAACATCAGCCGCTGTTTTGGTCACTTGGCTGAGTCACCGCAGAGGATGTGAATGTCTTCGCGGAGCACAGCAGGGACGCGCCCGTCGTCAGTGGGCCTCTGATACTGCACGGCACTCACACCTGGGGCGGTGTACTCTGGATTACAGGAAGGTTCAGCACCATCAATGCGGCCCGCAGGAGGCAGAAGCCAACTCATTCTCTTCAGCCTCTTCCGGGTTTACCGAGGTCAGTGCCCATTCAAACCAAGTCTTCTGCGTGTCAACTTCCCTAAAAAGCATGTGGCCGTGACCCTTGCCTGAGGCCACCCCTCGGCGGCTGCAAAGCTGCTGCACCTCTGAAATGCTCCTTCCGGGGGCTCCTGACTTACTTTCCCACCCGGACCTTCCTCCTCCTCCTAATGGGCACAACTGGGCGGCTACAACATCTGATCCTGTACCAGAAACTAAGGGGAGATGGGATTCTCCTTGAGTGCACACAGCCCCCAGGGTTAGTAAGAGACATGTTCTACCTAGAAACACCCTGGTGAGAAGCGAGGCCTGGCTAACCTGCATCATAGACACCACAGAACCCTCCACTTCTGATATAAGCAACACATGACTCGCCTGTTAGCCAGCCAACTGGAGACACCGCACACAAGAGTCAACGAAAGAACGCTGAACGCCTGCTTTCTTGGAGATCTTGACATTACTCTTCTGGAATATAAGGCTTTTGGAAAGTTTGTTTTAAGATCAGTAAACATGTCCCCTCCGGTATCTTCATTAACTAGATATGTCAAGAAAAAGTTGATCCAAAGGATTGGCTCAACCTGGATATATTCTAGAGTAGAACAGTAGGAAAGAATAGAAAAATTCGTCAGCTGGGACCGTTAAAGAAACATTAAAAGGTGGAAAGGGATTACACCAGGTAAAGAGACCATGGCTAGTGTTTTTTTCCTCTTTCTGCTTTTATTTTTCAAATTTTATTTATGTGAAAATGTATTTGTTTACATAAAAATACAAATCTGGGTAGCAACTGGTATTTCAAGAAAACACCATGGATACAATCGTCTCCATTCCCACAGGGAAGTGAAGGCGTCTGATAAAAGGGCCGAGGCTGCCACCGTGTGGCCACGGAGGGAAACGCCGCGGCTTCGGCAGGAAGGAGGGGCTCCAGCTGGTCGTGAAGTCATTCGCTCCCTTCTTTAAAAAGGCCTTGGATTTTCCACAGGCTTTTGCAGCTTTTCCACTCCTGGCAGTTTTGTTACTCCTGTCAGAACTTAGAAGTTCGAGTGCTCACATGGTAAGCTTTGATTTCCGCTGAGTTGAAAGGCTTTGTGTTGTATAAAAAATATGTACTAATCTACACGAACCTTAAGATGAGTTAGTTGAAAGGCCGCTTCAGAGCCTCAGCCCTGCCAGGACACACAGCAAAGGTCTGGGGTGGGAACAGTGGGGCCAGGGTGTGCGGGGAAGGAACCAAGCTGACAGAGACAAAGCAGATGCCGAAGAACAAAAGCAGCTTTAGTTTGCCTCGAAAACAGGCTCAGTTACTGTCAGCTTCTGTCTCACTTCAGTTATCGAGAGACCAGAGCTGATTCTAGGGACCAGAAGAGAGTTTAGGATCATACCACAAAGACTTAATTTCATACCAATCCATCAACATGAACTTGGCCTCCGGACACTTAAGGAGAGTGACATCCAAGATCATGACATATGAGTCAATCGCCTATTTCTTCAAAGAAACAACATTCCCACCTAGAGAGAGGTATATGCTATGACACAGCACACAATCATAAAGCGCATGCATTGCCACGACAATGTGTAGACGTCCTTTAAAAACATTTTCACTGTTCTCTCACTAGGTAGTCTGAGAAGTTCATCTTCTCAGAGAAGGAAATGGAGGCGTCCAAATGCAGAGCCGCTTAGCTGCCGACTGTGAAAGCCAGCCTTGTCACATGGTGGTGTTTTTTTTGCGACAGAGTCTCACTCTGTTACCCAGGCTGGAGTGCAGTCAGTGGCACAATCTCGGCTCACCGCACCTCCACCTCCCGGGTTCAAGTGATTGTCCTGCCTCAGCCTCTCGAGTAGCTGGGATTACAGGCGCCCCGCCATCACGCCCAGATAATTTTTGTATTTTTAGTGGAAACAGGGTTTCACCATGGTGGCCAAGCTGGTCTCAAACTCCTGACCTCAAATGATGCGCCCACCTCTGCCTCCCGAAGTGCTGGGGTTACAGGTGTGAGCCACCACGCCCGTCCACTGTCACGGGTTTATAAAACCCTCAAGTCATTAGCTTCACACCTACAAAATCTCCTCCGGAAAACCAGGCCCTAAACTTGGGACAGAAACACATACAGACACAGAAAAACCTTCTGTGCCTCAGTTACACGGAGTAGTTTCTGGAAACCCCTAAGAAATGGATTTAAGCAAAGGCCAGTCCTGTGCCTGAAAGACATAGGAACAGGCAAGGAGGTTAAGTAAACACAGTACTGTTCTAGCTTCTAAGATGTTCAATGAAAACAAGACCAGAATACAAACCTGAACATGCAGCGTGAGCACAACCGAAGCGAACCCACACTCACACCCCGTCTACAGAGAGACTGGAAAGAAACACGCCAATCCCAACAGCGGTTATGTTACAGACTCGGGGTGCTTTGTTGTTTTGACTTTCATTTTTCCAGCCTTTCATGAGCATGTGCCACTCTTTCGTAATGAAAAAACCAAGTAACTACCTACTACTTACTGACTACATGGTTGCCACTCAACCAATTATCCTAAAATTATACCAAGAAAACTAGGTTTGCGTCCAGCAAATGACTCAAATGTGACATTCATTTGAGGTAAGTACAGTGGGCTGGTGTGGGCTAGGGCAGCAATTACTAGACCAGGGGAATGTGAGGTCCTGAATGGAGGCTTGCCTCTCTAAGACCCTAGGTACTGGTTTTCACAGCCTGACACATGAATGGTTAGACTGGAATAATGCTTCTTAATCCTTAGTGTGTTACGGACCCCTTTGTTTATGTCTGAGGGTTCTGGGGACGCTCTCTCCAGAAAAAACAAACAAACAAACTACGCTCACAGAGCTTTTGGCAGAGACTCTAGGAGGGATATGGACTCTGGAGGTTCAGGGACCAAGTGAAGAACACTGGTCAGTGGCCGGGCGCAGTGGCTCACTTCTGTAATCCCCGCACTTTGGGAGGCCAGGGTGGGTGGATCACCTGAGGTCAGCAGTTAGAGACTAGCCTGGGCAACATGGTAAAATCTCGTCTCTACTAAAAACACAAAATTAGCCGGGCATGGTGGCACATGCCTGTAATCCTAGCTACTTGGGAGGCTGAGGCAGGAGAACCGCTTGACCCTGGGAGGTGGAGATTGCAGCAAGTCGAGATTGCGCCATGCACTCCAGCCTGGGCAACAAGAGTGAAATGCCATCTCCAGACAAACCAACCAACAAAAACACCACTGGTCACTGTGCTGTCTTCTCTAGCCCCAGCTCCACAGCCAGACTAAAGCAGTCACTCCATCTCCTGTGTCTCTGCTGAGGGCCTGATCTAGCTGCTGCCAATATATGCCAAGGTCATCAGCTTTCTGTCCTGACCAACAGCCACCTCTCAGAAGAGTGGCTTAGCTACTCAGCCCGTCTTCTTAGCAGACGGCAAGGAGCTCTGGCAAAGATTTTAGTCTCAATAGAACCCTAGGCTGCTGATGCAGCATCAGACTGTGAAAGTCAAGCACAGCAAAAGGCGGCCCCTTTTCCAGGGGTATTTCTACATGACCCTGGCATTCCTATTAGAAACCTGTTTTAAGCACACGGTTACCCTGGGCTCAGAACTCTCCAATGTGAGCAGGCAAGCACAGAGGGGATTATAAGTGAAGCCACAAGAAACTCTTTGATCAGCAACCAAGTGTCTGCGCGTTTCTGCAGCTGCCTGTGCACATACTGTTTTGTTCCATTTCTCATTCTGTCATCAGTCCCTCACTCAGCCAACCCCAGGATTCAGACCGACCACTGGTTTTCAATTTGTGAATATTCTTATATTAAAAACAAAACAAGCTCTACTTCAGATGTCCAAACAAAACTCATGCAGTTGTAAAACTGCTACGAAGGGGTACTTTGAACAGGCTGGAGGGGGAGGTGTGGGTGCATTCTGTGTGCCTCAGTCACACCTGGGAGTCTGGCTTACCTAATTCTGCTTCCGAAGCAAGCAAAACAAAACAGCCACGTCTCAGGATTGTGCCATCTACCAGGTGCTCCCCAGACTGGTCCTTCTTCCTGCCATTATAAGGTTTCTTTCCCCGACTCCCCACCACCCGCCATGGGGCTGGCTCCCTTCGTGGACTGATGCAAGGTAGGTTCCATCTTGAAGAGTGACCTAGAAGAGGGTACCAGGGCCTCCGACTGGAGGCAGAGAGCTGCCGCTCCTCAAGGAACACCCCTGGGTGACAGAGCATGGCATTCCAGGCAGTCCTGCCCATCCCTGCCTCCACAAACAGCACTTCTGGCCGTGCAGAGGCAGTCCACAGCGGAGGGGCCCAGCTCTAGCCAGCTTTCAAAGCCTCAGGAGTGTACTGAGGGCCTTCTGTTGTTACAACCACAATTCCTCCTTGTAAACGACCACACTACAACTCCTGTAACTTAAGAAGAACAGCAGGAAGGCGGTGGGGGGAGGTGGGGATAGATTCACAGGTCCTTGTTTCTGAAAGTAATTCGTGTCAGTGGCCGGTGATGCTACAAATGGACCACTGACGGGACTCCTCCTGCCACCCCACAGCCACTCCAAAGCCAGCTCCTATAAACACGCCTCCAGCTGTGCAAGATGTTTCCAGTTAACTAGCTACAAGCCGGAAAATTTGGTTACGTATGTAGGTACAAAGCTGGTTCATCAAATCCCTGTTCTGGCCCTCAACCCAGTGCATTTCAACTAAGGCATCGTCCACCTCCTTCTTAACGTTGATCAAACACTTGAAGAGGTACTGCCCAGCCATGCCTGGGAGACGCCGCCCCTTGGGAGCCACGGGGTTGCTGAACTGCTCAGAAGCCTCTTGGTCCTGGACTCTGTTGCTAGAGCCTTTACAGCTTTCCAAAACCTCCATCTCTCCCTTCTCCTCACTCCTTTCGTCCTCCATGGGTTCCGCGTTTTCCTCCGGGGACAGCGACTCCTGGCTCAGGCCCTGGCCCTGGCCCTCCGCATCGGCAGGCTTGCCTTCCCGCAGAGCAGGCCCGCACGGCACCCTCTCCTGGGGGCCCCTGGCCGCTTCCTGGTCGTTGCCAGGCTCTCTGGGCGTGGATTTCTTCTCCTCCAAGGCCTGAATGACATCCTCAGGAGCGCGAGGGACTTCTCTCAGTTGCCTTACTCGCTCTCTTTTCTTTCTCCTTAAATGAATCCAGGAGTTTTCTATGGCTGTTAGGAAAAGGCTAACTTCCTCTTTTCCACAGGGAACTCGTTTATGCTGGACCTATTTGGAGGAAAAACAGAATTTTATAGGAAATCGCTTTTCCCTCCTTTCCAAACTCTCAATTAAAAAAAAAAGAAAAAAGGGAATGTTCCTTATGAGGACTTCATCAATATGGCTAACCAGGTACCTTCAAATCAGTGAGAATCTTTTCAATCCACGTGGTGACACCCACGATGCCTTCCCCCATCTCGGAGCCCAGAGATGATGCTTTCAGGGACAACTCTTTCATCACAGATGCCAGCACCACAAACGTAATGGGTTTCCTTGGTTTCTCTAATTTTCTTCGCTTACTTGGTGGTGACTGAAAGAAAAAGCAAGCATGGGAAAGAGAAGAAAGTTATCTGAATAATTAAACCTCATGCATTGTAATGAACTAGATAGAGAAAATTTCCACAACTTCTGCCACCAATCGTAGAGCACTGAAAACACAAAGGCTTTTGGACGTGTTATTTCCGGCACTTAACACAACCCTGCAACGGGTGCTGGGTCATCCTATAATCCTAGCCATGGGGAGGCCATGGCCGGAGATCACTTGACCTTGGAGTTTGAGGTCAGCCTGGGCAATGTAAAGACCTCCATCTCTAAAGCAATGTTTATAACTAGCCAGCCACAATGGTGTATACCTGTAGTCTCAGCTAGTCTGCAAGCAGAGGAGGGAGGATCACTTGAGCCCAAGACTTCCAGGCTGCAGTGAGCTATGATTGTGTTACCGCACTCCAGCCCAGGAAACAGGATGAGACCTTGTCTCTCAAAAAACCAACCAAACAAACAAAAATAGGCCGGGAGCAGTGGCTCATGCCTGTAATCCTATCCAGCAGTTTGGGAGGCCAAGGCAGGTAGATCACAAAGTCAGGAGTTCAAGACCAGCCTGGCCAATATGGTGAAACCTCGTCTCTACTAAAAATATAAAAATTAGGCAGGCTTTGTGGTGTGTGATTATAGTCCCAGCTACTTGGGAGACTAAGACAGAAGAATCACTTGATCTCGGGAGAGGGAGGCTGCAGTGAGCTAAGACTGTGCCACTGCACTGCAGCCTGGGACACAGCGAGACTCCGTCTCAGAAGACAAAACAAAACACACACACACATTTCTTTAAATTAAAAGTAAGAATCCCACAAGATACTTTCGGCATCTCCCTATTTTACAAAAAAAAAAGGGAAACCTAAGCTACAGAAAGGCTATGTCATCACAGCTGAAGGTCACACAGTAGCTGGTTAGGACTGAACGCCCGACCCCAGTTCCTTCCAGCCGTACACACTCACTGCCTTTGTTCTGACTGTTAGCATGGAACTCCTCCAACTGCTGAACGTCCTTCAGGTACCTGTGGTCCCACAGCAGACCTGCACAGTAATTCATTTCATGGCAACTCAAGGGCCCTGGGGCTTTGCGTTTTTTGCTGGAAAGAACCGCATGGTATAAAAACCATCAAGTTGTAGTGTGAGTTTATATTTGCTGAGGCCTGAAATAAAGCAGCTGGTGAACCATAGCTGTGAGATTCCATGCAAGGAAAGATCAGGGCCACGAAGATCACATGGGCAGAGGAGGAGGACTACTGAATGCTGGCTGACACTGGGGCCAAGCCAGCGGTGAGCTGAGCACTGCCTTTTAGCTGGGGAGGGTGACACCAGCGCTGATAAGACACTGGATCTGAAAGCTGCTTCCGAGAAAATCATAACTGACATCTCCCACCTATCAAGCTTGGAAGGTGAATTACACCCTACCCACTAGAGGGACTCAAGTTCCACTTGAAAAACCAATGGCACCACTGTATTGACAATTTCTTTCTTTAAAGGAAAAACTTTAGTCTGGGTGCGGTGGCTCACGCCTGAAATCCCAGCACTTTGGGAGACAAAGGCAAGTACATGGATTGAGCTTAGGAGTTTGAGACCAGTCTGGGCAACCTGAGGAAACCCCGTTTCTACAAAAAATAAAAAATTAGCAGGACATGGGGGTCCCAGCTACTCAGTAGGCTGAGGTGGGAGGACTGCTTAAGCCTGGGAGGTTGAGGCTGCGGTGAGCCCAGAGTGTGCCACTACACTCTAGCCTGGGCAACAGAGGAGATCCTGTCTCAAATAAATAAGTAAATAAATAAATAAAAGTAAAAACTTTCGGCCAGGCATGGTGGCTCGTGCCTGTAATGCCAGCACTCTGGGAGGCTGAGGCAGGCGGATCACGAGGTCAGGAGTTCGAGACCAGCCTGGCCAACATAGTGAAAACCCGTCTCTACTAAAAATACAAAAATTAGCCGGGTGTGGTGGCGTGTGCCTGTAATCCCAGCTACTCAGGAGGCTGAGGCAGGAGAATCGCTTGAACCCAGGAGGTGGAGGTTGCAGAGCTGAGACTGTGCCACTGCACTCCAGCCTGGGTGACAGAAGGAGGCTGTGTTTCAAAAACAATAAGAAAAAGCATAAAAAAGAGAAAATACAAAGTCAGCTTTGAAGATCTTTTTCTGCTAACAGGAACGTGATGACTGTGCTATGGATAACTCAGGTCTACCCGGCAACACTGACAGAGCGCACACAGGTCTGCACGCACGCACGGTAGGTTCCAGTTACTGGGTGAGGTCCTCTAATAAGAACTAACCAGCAACCTCACACTGCACAGGTACACAGCAACCTAGCCCATTTATTCTATACTAGGAAACTTTTAAGAAAGAATAAAAAACAAAGGGTGTGTGTGTGTAAGAACCTGCTCTTGAGAAATGAACAGTGGACTCTAAGACCTGTCTGAACCTGAACTTGTTCAATTATGTTTCAGACAAGATGAGACAAATCCATATTGACAATAAGACAGTCATATTGTTACTACTCAATCATCCTGCACGAGAAACATAACTTCTAGCCTACTGAGAGCCTAATGCTTTGCAGTAAGGAGCTTACAATAAGAGTGTTAAGCTGGGGAAGAAGAGTATTAAGCTGGTGTGTGGAGGATGATGGGGGCTGAGAATCAGATTCCCCATTCCCTGTCCCAACATCCAAGACTGTGTCTGTGGACAGTTTACTGCAACCTGGCCCTCGCCAACAGCCCCCCTGCGCTGCAAATGTCATCTTCAAGTATGGCTACAAGGGCGGCCCTTCCTATCTCTTCTCACAGAGGTGGGAATCATTTTGCTCACAAATTCTGACCAGTCAAGTGAGGCTATTGCTGTTTCTCATTTGTCATGCTAAAGCTGACCTTTCTCCACAAGTAAGGATGGTCTTTATCATTTCTAGAAATTAAAAGGAAGAAAATACATCTTTAACAACCTGACAAGAACTCCATCAGGGATACTTTCAGAGTTCCGAGGGAGTCAGAAATCACAAAATAGACAACTTACTATCCGGTTATCTTAGGACTAAATGAAAACTTCCCCATCTCAAATATGGCTCCTTCACTTGCATCCTTACCCAGGCTTCCCATATACAATGGTCCATCAACAAACCTGGTGTTTCTGAAGATTTCTTTTTTAAAAAATTTATTTTTACTTTTTAAATAAAGAGAAAGTCTTGCTATATTACCCAGGCTGGTCTTGAACTCATAGGCTCAGGCCCTCCATTTGCCTCAGCCTCTCAAAGTGTTAGGAATCCAGGTGTTAGCCACTGCACCGCCTGCATTAGGAAAATTTCTAATGAACTGCTTTAATATGTACACGCACACACACAGTCTCAGACTGTCTTGAATGTAGTTTTTTTGCTCTACCGTAGAAACTGGACATTGAAGGTCCGGGCGCGGTGGCTCACGCCTGTAATCCAAGCACTTTGGAGGCCAAGGCGGGCGGATCACCTGAGGTTAGGAGTTCAAGACCAGCCTGACCAACATGGTGAAACACTGTCTTTAAAAAAAAAAAAAAAGAAAGAAAGAAAAGAAACTAGACATTGAAGAGACAGACAATTTATACTCCAGGGGTTCTCAAGCAAGGTTTTCTTCAGTGATGAAAGATTAACTTCTGTATGGCTTACTGCAGTTGATCAGTCCCCCTCTTGTTTATAATGAAAATTCCCAGTGGGCAGGGTCACAGTAAAATATAGGATCAAGTTCTAAGAAATTAATAGTTAAATTCAATACCACAGGTCACAAATACTAGTACACAGAAGCTGTCAGTTTTCCCCTAACTGAAATAATCTTATTTTGCTAATATGCTTATAATTGCAAACCACAAATATTTTAAATGAACAGTGCTATACTCAACTGTCATAATCTAGATTAGCAGGCAAGGTAAACATAAATAATTCAGCATTTTAAAGTCTACCCCCAAAATCAATCATTACAATGGCTAATTCAGTTTAATGCAAAGAACCAGAAGGTGGATTTACGACTGATTTTGGATTTGAAGATGTACTAACTGAAATTACAATATGAAAGAAGTCTGTGAGGAGTCGTAGGTCCCACAGAGGATATAGGTTTGATATCTTTTGAATTCCAAGTAGTCAAGAAATGATAATCAACAGGGAGGAGCTGCAAGTGTTAAAAACACGTTAGATCACAGAAGCCATAAATCAGGCAAACACACACACACACACACACACACACACACACACACACACACACACACACACACCAGTTCTTAAATTTTAAGATATGCTATCTCAGAGTTGTCTACAAATTTCTTGTCTTTGTTTCTGAGACACAGTTGTACTCTGTCACCCAGGCTGGAGTGCAGTGGCATGATTAAGGCTCAGTGCTCCCTCAGCCTCCTAGGTTCAAGTGATCCTCCCACCTCAGTCTCCTGAGTAGCTGGGACTACACGTGCACGCCACCATGCCTAGGCAATTTTTGTTTTGTTTTGTTTTTTTTTGAGACGGAGTCTTGCTCTGTCGCCAGGCTGGAGTGCAGTGGCACAATCTCAGCCAACTGCAACCTCTGCCTCCCGGGTTCAAGCGATTCCCCTGCCTCAGCCTCCTGAGTAGCTGGGACTACAGGCGGGCGCCACCATGCCCAGCTAGTTTTTTGCATTTTAGTAGAGACGGGATTTCACTATGCTAGCCAGGATGGTCTCGATCTCCTAACCTTGGGATCCACTGCCTCAGCCTCCCAAAGTGCTGGGATTACAGGCGTGAGCCACCACGCCTGGCAATTTTTGTATTTTTTGCAGAGATGGTATTTTGTCATGTTGCCTAGACCGATAAAAATTTAAATTTCGCTTTAATTTCTGGATCTCAATGGTGCAATCGACCAAGAAACATTTGTATGTGGTGTCACGTGACACAGATCAGTGCAGCATATTATATCTCCAAAGTTCTGTTAACCAAGGTAAGGCAAAAAAAAAAAAAAAAAGCAGCAGCCACAGTATCTGCAGGAAGAGAAGAAGAGCCATTCTACAGAGAGATCTGATGAGCATGAAGCCACAACCTCTGTGTTTTGGCAAAGCAGCTTCTAG
>PVKV010016918.1:0-49309 GCA_004027835.1 Alouatta palliata | reverse complement strand
ACAGTTCGTGAAAATTCATGTTGTACACTTACAATCTGATATGAAGCACTTACGTGCTTCTCTCTTGGTATTATATGCTTAAGAAAAAATTTCACTTAAAGAAAGATTACTGCAAAAACAAATTAGCATGAGCTGAACATATTGATACAAACACAATACCAAAAATGGCAGGGTCTCCCATTCCCCTAGTACAAGCTTTTGTCAGCCCTACCATAAAGTTAAAAACAATGACAATTCAGCAAAGAAATGTGAAAGTACGAAGAAAATAACTGGAAATATGGACTTATACTCAAAATAATTAACAATAAATGTCACTCTAAGTGACTCTAAGTATCTCCACGTCTTGAGATACCAGCTGATAGTATAAATCCGTCAGGGCTAGTGAGACACTTTAAAATACTGTTTATTTCATCTTTATCTCCTCTTTTTATGTACATGTTTGCTTGTTTTATAACATGCCTTCTATGTGAACAAAGAATACAAGTATAAAATTGATAAAGTATTATTGGTACTTATCATAACCTTTACCGGTGAGGTTTAAGCAAAAACATTTGGAACCTCTTATCTGAATATATGTGCATAAGCACACCATCTTATCTCTCAGAAAAAAAAGGCTCAAAGGTATCCAGACTTTGCAGAAATTCTTAACTTTTAGAATTATTTGTAAATCTCCGATAAGAAAGATGATGGAATCATCGGGAAATCTGCTTTACATTTTTATTCTTCTTGTGAAAACAGCTGAAGCGGGAGGTTAAATTTAACTTTAACTCCCTTAAAACCTTGAGTAGCAGTCTGGAAAGAGGATTTATGTCACAGCACTGAGTTCCCACTCCTGTGTCTTGGAAAAGTAGAACAAAAAGGTGGATGCTGGAACTCATGGCTTGGCCAGACAAGCAATTAAACAGGAAAGCATAAACCCCTCTCCTCAGTGGGAATAACTACTGCAAATCTGACCTGGTGGCCCCCGGTCTGGATAATAGAACCCTTGTTTGGTTGGGGAGGGTCAGCAGTAGAGCACCGACCTGGAAACACCGTGACAAGAACCTACATGCCCTCTCGCAAGCACCCTGCCTTCACTTTCCTCCCTGATTGATTAGCCTCGTTGCCACAGATTCATCTGTACCATAGACAACTTCTAGATCAACATTACAGTGATGTCATGGTCCAGGAATGTGACACAGATTGAGTATCTTCCAACTGGACTTAGAAAACCAGAGGTCTGTACACGTTTGTGAATTCTGACTTTCCTCCATCCTGTTTCTGCTACGTTGATCTCACTTTTATGTCGATCAAGGTGATTTTACTGCTTTTCGTCACACATTTTAAACTTTGATTTTCATGAAGTGGTAGTCCCTGTGGCCTGCCCACGCCACAACCAAACAAATGTGCTTTTGCTGCCTCAAGGAGAATATAGGTAATTTACTTTTAAAAGTGAGCTGAGCTCTTAGGAGACATTCAGCCTCATGCTTTCTTTCTGCTGGGTTTCAGCTCTCAATCTGTCTGGGAGAGTCAATTAAAGATGAAGTTGGAACTAAAGGCAAACCTTCCGAGGCTGGTTCAGATGGGGTCACGCACCTGTCAGGCCAAAAAAGAGATTGGGATAAAGGGCGTAGACCTGGCTCTCTTCCTGGGGAAGCCAGAGAGAACTTCTCCAGAAATAAATAGGCTCCCACTCCTGTAACTCTCAGGGTCATACTTTAAGGTGCAAGAAATGCACTAAGCCTTGTTATTAAAATTCTTCCTTTTTTATGGCTTTTTTTTTTCTTTTTTATACTTTAAGTTCTGGGGTACATGTGCAGATCATGCAGGTTACACAGGTATACACACGCCATGGTGGTTTGCTGCATCCATCCCCTCATCACCTGCATTAGGTATGTATTTCTCCTAATGTTATCGCTCCCCAATGCCCCCACACCCTGCTATCCCTCCCCTAGCCCCGCCACCACCCCCCAACAGGCTCCGATGTGTGATGTTCCCCTCCCTATGTCCATGCCTTTACAAAGCAGGAATGCTGTAAAAATGAAATGACATAATGTGTGCGTGAACCGCATATAGGACCATGCCTGGCACAGGATACCTGCTCAGTTATTGATCACTACAGCAAAGGTCAAGTGCATCTTGTAAAACATAGCTTGTTAAAACATGACTGCTACTTCTGACTACTGGTATCTCCAGTGTAATGGAAATAAGACCAAGGGATACCTGGAGAGGATCATCCACTTTGGATGAGGTCAGTCTCTTGCTACTGCTGCTCCCATAGTCCCAAGCAGGGGCTTCCATTCTGCGAAGGGACAGATTCCCTAGATTCCTGGGAGTCTGGGGTGGGGCTGATGCAGGGAAGGCATCCCTGGAGGGGGTCATGTTCCCCTTGCCAGGTGTAATGCACAGGCCTGCGCTTAGGAGACTTACAATGGGGCTGAGTGGCCTCAAGCAAGCCCAGGAAGCTCTCCACCCATCAGCATCCATTAAACACCTCCTATAGGGCTACTGGACAATACCTGCCCTTCCCACCCATCTTAGCCTGAGCTTCCCTCAAAACACCAGTCAGCAACTCAAATCACTTGTGATTCCAGGACAGGCATCTTCCTTATTCAACTCTGGAGCAGTGATTTTCAAGCTGTTTTCTCAGAAACTCTATAGAGGGAGCCCATGTCAAGAGCACAGAACTTCAAGCCCCAACACTGCCTTTCCCCAGAAAAGCTTTACTTGGTTGTTTCCCAGTTTGGAATGTCTACCCAAGACGTTGTTTGAACCAAGGATTCTTCAGCTAAGGAAGAAAAAGAGCTTGAAAGTCACTGCTTTGTGAGAGATCAATCTTATGAGCCCTTAAAGGAATCTTCAGTAAGCTCTTACAGAAAATGCAGAATTTTTGAAATAAACTACAACTATTTCTCCTGCAAGCCCTCCTCAGAGCCAAGGCCAGACTATGACCTATTAGTTAACTAGGCACTCCAGTGTGGGCTAAGCCATCTTAAAATGACTGCAAACTGATTTAACTTGATGCAAAACAAGAAGCCACACTCTGGGTTTCTTGCCTAAAGGAATGCGTGGCCGGCATGACCCATAGGTGGTCCCTCTCTGAAAATCATCAAATATTAGCAAGAGCTGCAGTGTTGGCAAGAGCTCTGTGGGCAGCTGCCTGAGGCCCAGAGACTGGCATGCTGGCTGAAGCAGGGTCCTCGCCTTCTGCGCCAAAGACTTTGCAGTCGTGCGCACCCCCTCTCCTGCACTGATGGGCATAACTTTAATGAGTGGTGCTGGGGACAGAGGAAGGCAGGTAAGCACATAGCCATGAAGCATCAAAGCGTGCTCACCAGCAAGCAGCTGCTTTGAGGATGTGTGGGCACCTTCTTTAGGCAAGGGGTTGTACAGGCCGCTGGTGAGGGGACAGCACTCACTGGGCACTGTGTCTGTTCTCAGGGAGCCTAGAACCTGGAGCAGAAACTAAGCTCCTACCCTGATGTCTACACTCTGTGGCAGGAGGATCTGTGACAACTTTTTCAACAAGAAAAAAACTGAAGGAGCCAGATAAGGGAGGGATATCATCCTCTTTGTAAAGGGTTTTCGGATCGGGTGACTGCATGACCTCATGGCCCAAAAGGAGGAGTCGTTTGTGAAATTTGTTCAGAAAAAATCCTTGTTTAGATGATAAATGTCAGGATCACCATACATAACCTGAGCTGGTCGCTGAAGGACCTATGGAATGTGCACAGGCAGGAAGCACTCGGCCGGGTGGGAAGAGCTAGAGGAATGAACCACGAGGTGGGAAAGCGTGGGCATTTTGGGCGAAAGTCAAGCTGGAGTCTGGAGTGGCTGGACCATAGAGGGCAGGAAGCGGAGTCTCAAGCGAGGTGAGGTGAGATCCCTCAGACTCCAGGTGGCCTCACAGCATGAGTTTACACTTTCCTTTGCCCAGCAATGATGTCCCATGGAGCCTTCTGAGCAAGAAGTGTGGTAGTCAGAGGTGAGCCACGGCACGAAGGAGCAGGGAGAAATGGGAGTTCCTGGCTGGCAGAGGAAGGAGGGCATGACTGGTGGGAGAGGGGCCCTGGCAGCCGGAAGGTCAGGCATCTGAATCATCCCACCCCAGCTGGCCACTGCCCTGCTCTTTACCCTCCCGGCCGCCTGTCACTCTGAGGAATGTGGCTCACTCTCCCTAAGGGGAAGGCAACGAGCTCACGCCACTTCCTGAACCCAGACTGGTCCCAGGACTGTCTATTTTTGGCTCTTGCGAGCCAACGTTTGACAAGAAGAGCACAGCTGCTGGCAATCCCGTCCCTGGGGAACCTGCTGCTCCATAAAGGGTCATGTCAGTTCCTGCACATGAATTAGGGTCACCTGGACCCAAGGCCAGGGGAGACATCTCCATCTTTAGCATCTTGGTGCACTGGAGTCTTTCCTGGGCCTGGAAGACGTAAGCTGGTGCCTTTGATCAGCATGTGCAGAAGCAGAAACACAGCTGTTGGTGGGAGTGTGTTTGTTCAAGGGGCGCCAGGGCACCAGGAGACACACTCACTTCCTAGTGCATCCAGCCTGCTCTGTGCCCAACAATAGCTGCAGAGTGTGAGGGAGGAAACTGCCAAGTCCGCCAAGGCTACACTCCTTACAGAATGATCCCTGGAGTAAAAGAGGTTTATAATCAAGGAGTTATGTTTAGAAAGGACCCACTCAGAACAAGAACGAGCTTAGAAACTTCATAACAACCAAAGCCTCATCCCTGGCCAGTCGAGTACCCATGCTCCCCTCTATCACCCTATAAATTCATTCACCATCTTTGCTTGGATTATTTTTAAACTCTCAGATTTCCCAGCCCCAAAACTCTTGGCTCTCCAATATATCTTCAAAACTGGGGTCCAAGAGGGTGAGCCCCTTCATAGAAAGGCTAGGTATTAATATCCTGGGTTATCTCTTCACTCAGTAAAACAAATTTTGAAGCCAATGAATAGACAAGCAAACCAATGGATGGAGATCCCTTGGGCAGCTCCAGCAGAGCAGTGTGGGCTCTCCCCACAGCAACCCCTGAGAAATGTGAGTGCTGACCCTAGAACCGCACAGGTGCAGCTGAAGCCAAGAGCACCTCTCAGCAGCACAGCCAGGAAGTGGGAAGGGAATCAGGCAGCAGGTCTGAAAGAAACGTGCAAATCCCATCAGGCAGCAGGTCTGAAAGAAACGTGCAAATCCCATCAGGCAGCAGGTCTGAAAGAAACGTGCAAATCCAGCCTCTCTGTTGCTTTTCCTTTTGGAATGTTTCTAACGCACCAAATGCGGAAGGTGAAGCTCTAGATTCATTTTCTCCAGGAAAACACATTTTCTTTGTTTGCTTAAGCGGAGCTCAGTGGGAAAAGGTGCAGCTGACTAGGAGAGTTGGTGTTGGGAAATGTGGGTAGAGGCGATGAATGCCATGATCCTCACCAACAGTTTGCACACCCTAAGAAATTAATGGTAACACTGATGATGACAATAAAGACGCTACCATTTAATTAGTATACACTGGGTGCAAGGCATTACGCTAAACACTTGACGGGCATTGTATACCGAAGAGTCACAGTTGTACTTAGGACGTAGAGACTATTATTATCCCTGGTTTTAGAGGACGTTTAGTGAGATTAAGCCTGTTGCTCAAGCTCACGTAGCTAGTAAGTGACAGAAAAGTGATTTAAACCCAGGATGAGTGACAGCAAATTTACTTCTACACTGTAGTGCCATCTAATTTTTTTTTCATGGATAAATGGTCACGCTCGTTAGGAAAGAGGCAGAAAGAAGGAAGGGCCTGCTAACTGCCAAGCATTATGCTAGGTGATTTCTACAGGATGAGCATCCCTAGTCTGAAATCCAAAATGCTCCAAAATCTGAAACTTTTTGAGTACCGCCAAGTGGAGAAATCCACACTTGACCTCATGTGCTGAGCTGCACGCAGCACTTTGTTTCATGAACAAAATTAGTTAGACTATTTTGGCAAATTACCTTCAAGCTATGTGCATAAGGTGTATAAGAAACAAATGAATTCCATGTTGAGACTTGGGTCCCATCCCCAAAATATCTCATTATGTACATGCAGATATTTAAAAAAAATATAGAAACACTTCTGGTCCCAAGCTTTTTGGGGTGAGAGGTACTCAACCTGTATGTGTCAACTCACGTGATGAAATGCTTAATGATGAAAACTGTATTACATCCTCTTTTCCCAGATGAGGCACCTGTATCTCAGAGAAGTTAACTAACAGGTCTGAAGTCATAAATGATCATTAGTACAAGTGAGAAGACTGAGAATGGCAAGCCAATTTTAGTAATCAATGCTTGAACACAGGGCAAAGGCGGAGTACGAGCAGAAGCTTATGGTAAGTGTTGAACTAGACCAGAGGTTGGCAAACTTTTTCTGTAAAGGGCCAGACAGTCAATGGGATTTGGCCCATGGGCCATAGTTTGTTGACCCTTGAACTAGATGGTGGGGATACGTGGACAGTTTCAACCTTTGTGAGACTCCTGTTCCTAACAGTTTTCATATATGAATCTATTAGTAATTTCTAAGTTTAATCTATCAACTTAGTAAAATCATTAATATATAATAAAAAGGTAAACCTGGGTAGTTATTAGATAAACTCCAACGGGAAAATTCCAAGGCACGTGCACATTTTACAGAAGGAAAAGTAAGAAGAATACATTCCACTGAGGGGAAAAAAGTAACACATTTGTACTCTGAGCCCTGAATACAGAACAGATGCTAAGGCTTAAACTGACATCCAAATCCTTCCCTCCTCTTTGGAGTGTGGATCAAGGCTCAGATGAGTTGGTGGCTTGGGTAATTAAGAACTCTAAAGATCACTGCCTTCATTCTAAAAGGCCACATGTTCACAGAAAGTTTTTTCCTTGTGTGGATGCCAGACACTTATGCACAGTGCCATTTTCACCGAAGAATGAAAGAGCTTAGTTCAATGAGAAAGAAAGAATTAAAGGATTGGAAATATCTGAATCAGAAATAATCCATCTTCATAAACAGTAATCAGAAGGCAGGGTACCACAGGATGGTCTATCATTTACAGAGGAGAAAATCCCTCTGTAAACTGAAGTTTTGTCTTTGACCAATGGCCCCCAGCAGTGCTTCCTAGTGCTAAGTCCCCCTGCGAAACCTGAAACACTCCTCAGAAACGGGTGATGGGACAAAACAAACAAGAAGCAAAGAGTGGTATTCATTTTGTTTGGAAAATTATCTGGCTCCATATCTGATTCAATGATCAATTATTTGGGTACTCAGGATCCGAGTCAATATTCAGTGCTGACTGAGTGCCCACTCAGCGCCTGGATCCATGCAAGGTTCAGGGAGACAACATTAGCGAGACAGCCAAGGTCTTTATCCTCAAAAACTGCAGTTTCCTGGGGAGGGCCACTTAGGGGATACGTTTTTAATCCCAACCATTAAAAAGTATTTCTAATAAGATTTGCCTGCAAAAGACTTTCTCTGATTTTTCTTTATCAAGGTATCTTAGGATGCTATTGTCTCTTATAAAAATCTTTTATTTCAATAGTTTTAGATAGTTCTGGTGTTTTTTGGCTGAGATCTTTAGTGGTGATGTCTGAGATTTTGGTACACCCATCACCCAAGCAGCGTACATTCTACCCAATGTGTAGTATTTTATGTCTCGTCCACCTCCCAGTGTCCCCACACCCCAGCTGCCAAAGTTCATTATATCACTCTTATGCCTCTGTGTCCTCACAGTGTAGCTCCCACTTGTGAGAACATACGATACTTTGTTTTCCATATGTGAGGACCCCACTTTCCTAGGTCACATTCTCACCATTTTCCCTTCCTCCCTAATAACCCCAAACTTACAGAACTGGCTTTCTCTGCAGCTGCCAGGAGATATCACCTCTAAGTGTGTAACCAACAACATGGATGGTATCACAACATCCTCAGACAGCTCCTTGGCTTCTGTCCTTGAGCCAGGAGGATACAGAAAGCGGGGTCAGCAATGTGAGGCTGAAGCACTCGGGTCATCGTAATGCAGGTGGGACCAGTGTGTGTCACCCCCCAGGGTGGCAATGAGGAACTGATTCCTGGTCCCACTGCACTGACAAAACCTCAGGCAGGACGTCTTTGCGTGATCCATGTATCCATCCATCCAGCCAATCATTCATTCATTTTCAAAATTATAGTAAAACATGTAACAAAAATTTACCAGCAGTGACACTTTGGTACATTCAGAATGTTTCGCAACTATCACCACTCTCTGGTTCCAGATCAGTATCATCACGCTAAGTAAGAACGCCCATGTCCAGGAAGCAGCCACTCCCCACTCTCTCCCCCCCAGGAAACAACCAATCTGCTTTCTGTCTCTATGGATTTGCCTATTCCGGACATTCCTTACGAATGGCGTCACACAACCTGTGCCCTTTTGTGACTGCTTTCTTTCATTTAATGTCCCCTAGGTTCATTCATGTCACAGCATGTATCTGTACTTCATTCCTTTTTATGACTGAATGATACAATATTGTATGGATATACCATTTTGTTTATCCATTATCTGTTGATAGACATTTGGGTTTTTTCCTTCTCTTAGCTATTATGGGGTGCTGCTATGAACATTCTTGTATGGTTTCTGCTTAAATGCCTATTTTCAATACTTTTGAGAACATATCCATTAATTAATTTTAAACAAGCACTTCTGAGCTTCTGTTATACTTCAGACACACTGTAATGGGGTGGTAGGAGGGAGAGATAAAAAAGCAGTAAGATACAATTTAGGCCTCCAACAATTAAAGTTTAATAAAGCAGAAACATATTAATAATAATACTAATAACCTACTACTGGCAGCAAGGTTTTATTGAGCACTTACTACATGCTGGGCTCTATTTTAAACACTTAATGTGTAGTCCCTCACTTAATCCTCACAACAAACATCCTCCTATGAGCAGGTACTACTAATACCCTAATTAGAGAAACCTTATCTAAGCCTGTGGGGGCCGTAGCAGGGAAGTGAATGGAGGTGATGTCCAGAGCTAAGAAAACGGAAGAGATCACCAGAGGAGAGTGGATAATGAGAAGGGGGTGATTAAAGATGAAACCAGAGGGGAGGGGGATTGCAGGGAGAGCTGAGGGATGGTCCAAGGAAGGGGAGGCCTGGAGGAAGACTCAGAAGAAATGGCTTGGGAGATGCTGGAGACAAAATAAAAAAAGAAGAAACTCTGGCAGAAATGCCAGAGGAGAGAATTTCAACAACCCCATCTGCTGCTGCCAACTGGTAAAGCCACAGAACCACCAGGGGCCCGCGGGATTTAGGGTGCAGGAGTCACGTTGCACAGCGAAGTACATTTATGCCGCAGTGGTCAGGAGTCAGAAGGCAGGGTAGCAGAGAGAGAAAGAACAGAAAAGAAAGACAGGGTACAGAGGGGAGAAGGAAGGTTCTTGGCTGAGATGGCTTGCAGTAGCAGAGTCCGACACGCTGAAGAAAGTGCGAAGAGAGCTGAAAGGGGGTTGAGAGATTCACTTTGCACACCTCCTCTTCCAGGACAAGAAATCCAATGCAAGTAAATACTCAACTTCCTAGGAAAAGGAATGAAGGGGAATTTACACCTAGATGTACTCAGGGTTAAAGCAACTGTTCTCATGAGCAGGCAGGCAAGGAAAACCATGTTACCTGCACACAGAGGAACAGAGGGCAGGCTGATCTGAGCTTACTGCCCCATTCCGCTAGGAGTCCAGAGCTAAATCATCAGGAGGGAATGACCATGGCAAGGAAGTACTTTTACCAGAGCAACTTATCAACGAGGTATAAAGAAACAAAAACCCTTTTCAGCTACTTTAGAACCAAGGAAATATATGACTCATAAGACTTTACTGAGAAAACTTTTCAAGGACATATGCCAGCTGTCTGATAGATAGCTAAAATCAAGAACTCAAGAATAAGCAGGTCTCAGTACACAAGGAGGGGCAGAGAGGCATGACATCATCTAAATTTTAAAAATACAGAAGACCTGGCCAGGCGCGGTGGCTCACACCTATAATCCCAGCACTTTGGGAGGCAAAGGCGGGCAGACTGCTTTGAACTCAGGAGTTCAAGACCGGCCTGGTCAACATGGCAAAATCCAGTCCCTACAAAAACCACAAAAATTAGCCAAGTATTGGTGGTGCATGCCTGTAGTACTACCTACTTGGGAGGCTGAGGAAGGAGAATTGCTTGAGCACAGGAAGCAGAGGTTGCGGTGAGCTAAGATTGTACCAGTGAACTCCACCCGGGGTGACAGAGTGAGACTCCTCAAAATATATACATATACATACACACACACACACACACACACACACACACACACACACACATATATGCACATGTATATATCTATAACGTGTTCTAGATCTTTTTTTTTCAGCTTTACTGAGGTAGAAGTGATGTATAAAAACTTCAAATATTTAACATACACAATTGGATGCATTTGCACACACACATATACCTATGCAACCGTCGCCACAATCAAGGTAACAGATATTCTTATCTCCAAAAGTGTCTTGTGTCCTTTTGTTTTTCTTGTTTGTTTTATTGTGGTAAAAACACTTAACATGAACTCTACCCTCTTGCACATGTTCAAGCGCCCACTACAGTCTTGCTGGCTACGGACACTGTGTTGTACAGCGGATCTCTGGAATTAATTCACCTTGCACAGCCATCACTTTATACCACTTGGACAATGCCCCGTCTTGGTGTTTAAACAACTACGTATGTTTATCAAAACTCATCAAGTCCTACACTTACAGAGGCAAATTTTATTGCATATAAGTAATACCTCAATAAATTAGACTTTAAAAAAAATTTTTTAAATGGTAACAGGAGCAAACAAGGTCAGGTATATTTAAGATACACTGTAAAGGATGAATATTTTATAAAACAAATAGCATCTAAAAATTAGAACAAAGAGAAACTGAGGAGGACAACATGATATGGGCAAATTTAACACTCCTTTATCAGTCCTTGATTGATAACTAGATTTTAAAAAAGAGCAAAGAAAATCATTACTTAACAAAACTATAAATGAAAAGAAAAAAAAAGAAAAAACTATAAATGAATAACTAAAAAGTAAAGAGAGCAAAAACTTGACTAACTGGAAATTAACAGATTCTAACTACTAGATGTGTTATCTCACCTCTACCTATTCACAGTCTCACTATCAGATGGTCACTGTGCCTAGTGGAAAATAAGGAACCAGAGACAAATTCAGGTTGGGCAATGTGGCAAAGGCCTTGCAGCCACAGGAATAGGAATTCAAACCCAACTCAGTTGCTGTGAAGGTGACAAGAGCCAATCTTAGTCATTGACATGTGTAAATCTGCCACTTTTAAATGTAAAAATAGCATTTCCTTCTGTCTCCCTATCTCATTTTCATCTTCCCACCAAACAATAAAGGGCACAACAAATTCATGTGGGATTTCTTTTTTCCATCAGTTTCTGGGTCCAATATCTGCTAAATCATGTCATCAGATACACCTACAAATAAGCTCCATTAAAAATCACAATCCCAGCGTAATGGTAGGCCAAGGCGGGCAGATCACAAGGTTCGGAGTTCGAGACCAGCCTGACCAACACGGTGAAACCTGGTATCTACTAAAAATACAAAAATTAGCCAGGCAAGGCGGCAAGTGCCTGTAGTCCTAGCTACTTGGGAGGCTGAGGCAGGAGAATTGCTTAAACCTGGGAGGTAGAAGTAGCAGTGAGCTAAGATCGCACCACTGCACTCCAGCCTGGGCAACAGAGTGAGACCCTGTCAAAAAAAAAAAAACAAAACAAAACCCCAGAGCCTTAAGTCTATTAAGCTATGAACATAGAGAAAGATCACTGCTTATAATTGACAGCCAATCACAGAAAAGGTGATTCTACAAAACTGGGGTAGAAAGTAAATGATTCTGCAAACGCTTCTTTGAATTCCCATTCATAAACTTTATAGTCACACTGAACCTGTCTACAGCAGGGTGAAATGTTTAAAGAGTTTCCTCCTTTTCATTTGAGGACCAATCAATTGGACAGGAAAAATCCTACAACACGGATGTTCTAGAACCACCCCATTTCAAGTATTCTCTCTCACTGTTCCTATAAACTATCCATATGCCCCAGGGTATGTGCCCATTGTCAGGAGCTGTGGAAAAGGGGCCTCTGATTAAGGGGTCAGAAAACTCTTCCAAGAGAATCTGATGCTCGACCTTGCTCTGAAGGATGAATGGGCATTCTCCAGATAAAAAAGTTAGAGCTGAGGCCACTCCAAGGAGAGGGAGCAAAAGTCTTGAAGACCAATGGCACGTTCTAGATGCAATTGGTATATGGTCACAGCTGTGCTGTCCAATGACAGCCTCAGGTGACCAGGGAGCCCTTGAAATGCAGCTGGTCTAAAGTGAAATACACTGTACATTTCCAACCATATTAAAAAAATTAAGTAGCTACCTTTAAAACTAGAAACAGGCAAAATTAATTTTAATAATATTTAATTTTTTATTTAATCCAAAATATCTGAAATGTCATTTGAAAGCATGGTAAGTACAAAAGTTGTTAAGATATTTTACAGGCCGGGCATGGTGGCTCAGGTCAGTAATCCCCAGCACTTTGGGAGGCCAAGGCGGGTGGATCACGAGGTCAAGAGATCGAGACCATCCTGGCCAACATGGTGAAACCCCGTCTCTACTGAAAATACAAAAAAATTAGCCGGGCATGGTGGTGCGTGCCTGTAGTCCCAGCTGCTCGGGAGGCTGAGGCAGGAGAATTGCTTAAAACCAGAAAACAGAAGTTGCAGTGAGCTGGGATCAAGCCACTGCACTCCAGCCTGGTCACAGAGCCAGACTCTGTCTCATAAAAACAAAACAAAACAAAAAAGATATTCTACAGTCTTTTTCTGGTACTAATTCTTTGAAATCCTCTGTGTATAGAGTTTCTTTGCTTCCATCTGTCCTCTCCCCAATACAGTCTGGGATCCTCACCACAATCGACGTCCCATTCCTGCGTTCTAGCCTCGGCTGTGGACAGTTGGCCACGCTTCAGGAAATAATGTAGCATTGCTCATTGCTTTGAGTGTCCATCATTTGCAGAGTAGCTGACATTAAAAATACTATGACTAAGGCATCTCTGCACACACTGCCTCTCTCCAACAACCCAATCATCACATGAGAGCTGCTGCAAGCAATACGGTACCCCAGGGGTTACAGACCGGGAAGAGGACTGCAGGCATCAGTGACCTGACCAAGGTCATACCTCAGTGAGGTCTTTCACCTCGGAAGCCAGGGTTCTTTCCTCGCTCTGCCACCAGCATGGCTCTTCAGGCTGCTGTGTGCCAGGGAAGGCAGGCTGCTCCTCTTGCCTGCCTTGGAGCGCCCACCACTGGGGAGCTGTAAGGGGCAATCTCACAGTTAAATGGAACAGGTCAGGTGGAGGCGTAGGAAGGAGGCCATGCTAGCGGCGCAGAGGCAGGTCTGAGAGGCTGAGAGGAAGGTTGGACCTGGATGCAGCTTGCAGCCACCTCCTGGAGACAGAAGCTTGCAGGGTGGCCCCCACCCCCCGGTCCCAGAACCTGCTGCCATAAAAAGTGATCAACAAGCTCCCGGGCTGAATTCAACATGTGAAATACACAGCTGCTTTATAAGTAAGGCTCTCCCCAAGTGTGTGGGGTGACAGCTGACTCAGTTTGTGCCTAATACTGCAAATGTTTCCTTCTGTAACTTCTCTCTGCTTAACACAACTATCAGTGTCCTCTGCTTTCATGTTTAGGGAGCCAAGAGCAGGGGACGCTGCATGTGTGACATTGGACAGGCTTAGGACAAGGGGGTGTGGTGGAGGATGGACTATGACAGATCAGGGATCATCCATTCAAATTCAGTTTTTAGAAAATGCACACCTGGCTGCCAGTTACAGCACACCTGGCTGCCAGTTCACTAGTTCAGCTCTAGAACGTGACACTCTCTTAAAGCCCTTTTCCTCTGCTTTCCCTAAATGGCAAAAGGACAGTGACACTGGTTAACTTCGAGAATTTACTATATTTCAGGCACCATTCCAGGCACTTTATTTGTACTAAATCATTTAATGTCATACAACACCTATGGATGCAGGAACAATTATTCTACTCATTTTATAGATAGGGAACTGCAGAAGAGAGAAATTCAGTTAACTACCCAGGACTGCACACAGAGGAACCCTAGAGGCTGGGATGGGAACCCAGGCAGGCAGCTTCCCAGAGCCCAGCCCTCTGTGAAGGGTGTCTAGTGCCAGCAAGATTTGCTTTTTTAATGAAGGAACTGTCTTCCCTATTTTAATGCTAAACGGGGACACTGGCTTCATCATATCGTTGGAAAGAGGGTCACCCCCATCCTGCCACAGAGGGACTGGAAATGAACGTCTCCACCTTCCTGCCAGGACAGCGTATCTTTCCGCTTTTGGAGGGATTCTCCCTGGAAGCCACAGTGGACAACCGCAGGAGGCACCCAATTCTCCGTCCTCTGGGGAGTTCCCTGTGGCCTTGTCACCCCACCTCACGCCACCCTGCCCTGCCCACAGCACACTCCTACGCCCCCTGGCTCTGCTCGCAGGCACCTTTTACCTCCCACCATGCTCTGCCCTCTGCCTGGACTCTCCCTTTGCCTTCTAGTTTCCAACAGTGACTCACCCAGAAGCCTTCATCCTCCTCTGCTTCTGCAGGCCAAGGTGCCCGTCGCCTCCTCTGGAGGCCCGCAGCACTTGGCAAATACTCTTAATACAGGAATTTACACAACTCATTTTTATTCATGAGTCTGTCTCTGAAAACTGCAAGCTCCCCCAGGGTACACTGCAAATGCTAAGAAGGCTTAGAGAGAGAGAAAAAAAAATAAAAACAAAACAGTGGAGTGTCTGTTTAGGTCAGGATGACCTCTCACGAAGGGACTTGGCTTTGTGGAACCTGCTGTCCCAGTTCTTGTCCTTTCCCTTGGACCCCAGGCTGACCTTGAGCCTTAAGTGGTGTCCCACCTCCCATGAGTCTTTTCCCAGATGGCTTTGGGTCCACAGCCTGTTTTTGTAGGTCCGGGGACACTCTCTCTTGCTTGCCTTCTCACCTATGGGTTCCTGCTCACCACAGAACAGGCCAAAGACCCGGCTCACAGACACAGTGTATCTTACTGAATATAGAAAATGCAGAAAGAAAAGTGAATTTTGAGCGGGGAATGATGGCAGATCAGAAGGAAATACCTTTATTCTGGATATGGTCTCTGACTTTTCAGCCCATAACACAAGCCCATTCTGCCTGGCTCTGCCACCTGGAAATATAATTGGAAACCCAAAATGAAAGCATCAGCCATGCACACACAACATCGCATTCTCACTTTATACGGTCCACGGGCACTCTGGGGTCTCTGAACTCTGACCCAGAATAGCCACCGAGCCACTTCAAGAGCCTGCTTTCATGTTAATCAGGTATTCTCAGGCTTGTATCACTGACATTTCAGGTTGGGTAATTCTTTGTTGCGGATGCCGGTCCCGTGCACCGATGCAGACCTGACAACGTCCGCGGCCTCTCCCCAGTAGATGCCAGCAGCCCTTCCTGTGTGTTCCAACCCCGTTATGACAACAAGCAAAAATGAATCCAGACACTGCCACATGTCATGAGGTGCAAAATCACCCAGGTTGAGAAGCTCTGCCTCAACTTACCCTTAAGTCCTGCGAACACTCACTCAAATTCATTTCCCTCAAAGGCACCATGGTTTTAGACACTGAGACAAAACAAACGAACAAAACACCAGTGTTACCACCATTCTTCTTGCTGTTGCAACTGTTTCTCCAGTCAGCCACCAACTAAAGATAACTGTACCTTTACTTGTCATAGGTTTGAATTTAAATTCCATCCCTTACTACTAGCTGTGTGTCCTCTGACAATGCAGGTAACCTTGCTGTGCCTGCTTGTCATGAGCAGAGTGGAGATAATGGGATCTCAGATGGCTGCCGTCTAGTTCAAAGACATCCAGTGTGAAGTGCCTGGCAGGAGAAGGCACCTGAAAATTCATTCATTCCTTGGATAGCCAAGACCACTACTTCAAGGGGAAATAGGAAAGCAGAGGGCTTGCAAACTCCACCCTATTGCCTCAGTTCTCCTGCCCCAGGGCTCAGCCCGCCAATCTTTTCTTTTCTTTTTCCTTTTCTTCTCTTTTGTAACAGAGTCTTGCATTGTCACCCAGGCTGGAGTACAGTGGAGTGATCTTGGTTCACCGCAACCTCCACCCTCCTGGGTTCAAGCAGTTATCTTGTCTCAGCCCCCTAAGTAGCCGGGATTACAGGCATGTGCCACCACACCCAGCTAATTTTTGTATGTTTAGTAGAAACAGGATTTCACCATGTTGGCCAGGCTGGTCTTGAACCCCTGACCTCAGGTGATTCACCCGCCTTGGCCTCCCAAAGTGCTGTGCCCAGCCCCACTGTCCTTTTCTATGTATGTGTGGACAAAGGCACAGTTCATCCACAGCTAAACATGGAGGACCAAGGCAGCGCTAGGAACCACACCGGGGGCCATGTGAGGGCATTCCCTGGGCCTCTGTCCTCACCCGGGGGACACAGGCTCATCAATGCAGCACCCTTCCCAATAAATCCACTGTACTGAAGACGGATCAATTCACATATTTCCCTTGTGCCTTGCACCTCAGTCTGTCTGAGGTCCTGTAACAAAATACCACAAGTGAGGCAGGAGAATCACTTGAACTTGGGAGGCGGAGACAGCAGTGAGCCAAGATTGTGCCACTGCACTCCAGCCTGGTAACAGAACTAGCCCTTTATAGAGTAAATTCTCATTATTCAAGATACAGATTGAGCATCGCTCATCCAAAAATCCACAGACTGGGTGGCTTATAAACAACAGAAATTTCCTTCTCAGAGTTGTGGAGTCTGCAGGTTAGAGAGGAGGCACCACCAGCAGGCCTGGTATCTGTTGGAAGGCCACATTCTAGATCACACACGGCATGTCCTAGGTGTACCGTGACGTGGTGAAGAGGGTGAGGCAGCCCTCTGAGGACTCTTTTCTAAGTGCGCTGATCCATCAGGGGGGCTCCTCCATCGTGCCCTATTCAAGTTCTGCTGAAATCCTAACTCACCTTGGGTTAGGATTCACACAAACATTCAGACACAGCACCTTGGTCTGAGCACCCTCATCTCCCATATCTACCTCCCAAACCAGCGCAGCCACCTGTGTGAAGACACCATCTGCGTACTAGAGACTTCTCTATACAACTTCAAATACAGTAGATGTGTTCAAATACGGTGTCATAGGTACAGAGCTATAAATAAAAGCCTTTCTCATGCCTGTGATCCCGGCACTTTGGGAGGCTGAGGCAGTCAGATCACGAGGTCAGGAGATCATAACCATCCGACCAACAAGGTGAAACCCCATCTCTACTAAAAATATACAAAAAAGAAAAAAAAATTAGCTAGGCATGGTGGCACATGTCTGTAATCCCAGCTACTCGGGAGGCTGAGGCAGGAGAATCACTTGAACTTGGGAGGCGGAGACAGCAGTGAGCCAAGATTGTGCCACTGCACTCCAGCCTGGTAACAGAACTAGACTCTGTCTCTAGAGGGGAAAAAAACCCTCTCCCTCAACCCTCCTTTATAGAGTAAATTCTCATTATTCAAGATACAGATTGAGCATCGTTCATCCAAAAATCCAAAATCTGAAATGCTCCAAAATCCTAAGCTTTTTGAGCACCAATATGACATTCAAAGGAAATGCTCACTGGTAAGGAATATAATGCAAATATTTGAAACTAAAAAAAACAATCCAAGATCCAAAACACTTCTGGTCCCAAGCATTTCTGATGAGGGATACTCAAACTGCAGTCACATTCTAGAAAGTTACCACAAATACTGAACTGGTGAATACGAAACCACAGCTGCTGGGGAAATACAGGTTTAGGTTCCTACAAGCCTCTGTTCACAACATTTTAATCAACTCATCACCACATAACCTGTGTTAAGTGTGTTTCTGTTTAAAGACACTATTTAACGTATATTGTTGATTCATTAACTTGGAGCCTATGACCACCAATGCTGTAACTCATGCCTGCCTGAAGCTTCTCTAACACACGTTTTCTCCGTAAGGCATGTCACAGGCGTCCTGCACTTAGAAACACTAGTCAGCACTTCAGTACTGTGCTTGGGGTCTTTTCAAACAGTAAAAGCATCAACAAAAGCACAAAAACATCTAAGAATATGACATCAAATAGACCACAAAAAGGACACTTGTTTACAGCATGAGAACTTAAACAAGAAGGCAGAGGTCACCCAGTTTGACCTCAGCTGGGAACAGGCACATCAGGCAACTCAAATGTTTCCCCACTGTGCACACGTCTTCAAAGGTGCCATGAGGATTGATCTGGGGCTGCAAATACATGTTAGCAAATAGGCAAATTCCAAAATACACAAACCACAAATAATGAACACTGACTACATATGCCTATAACCTGTTCAAGGATTTGCATGTGCGCACACACGCGCACACACGCGCGCGCACACACACACACACACACACACACTCCTTCACCTGCCAGGGCATTAGCAGCTGGAGGACAGCAAACTCCCTCATACCTGCATCAAGCCAACAGGTAGAAGCTCTGTCTACTCTTCCAGCCTGAGAAAGCTACTGCCTATCTGAAGGGGACTTCATGTTCACATGGGCAGCGCCTCACCAAAGCGGGGCACTGCACAGAGGCAGGATCTACCCTGGATGCCTATTTTTGATCAGGAGAAACCTGCAGGTCTGACAGCTTAATGGGAGAAATGGGTTCACTTAAGAAAGAACCACGTTGTTTCATTAAGACCCCTCTTGGGTCCCTGGGAGCTGGATACCACCCATCTCCTACCTACCTGCTGTCATTCTCCAGGAGTGCCTCCTGGTCACAGGCTCTGCAAACGCTCACAGACCTCAAGTTCCACGTTGACTCTGGTCTGTTGGCTGCAGAGAAAGGAGAGGACTCCACAACTCTGCGTACCCCAAAGGCACCTCCTATCAGTGGCTCCAGCAACTTCACTGGCTGCTCCAGGGCATAATGGTGCCCAAACTGCCCAGGCTTGGGGCCAGCTCACCAGCTGCAGATTTCATCACCAGTCTCCTTGTTTTAGAAACAGAGCCCAAAGACAGGCATGCACATATGCTGTGCTCTGGCCAGATTTTACAGACACACTAAAATGTTGGTTCAGAACATACTCAGCCTCTCTCCTGCACGCGCCACAGGTGCTCGCTTGTGAAGTGTTTTGATCAGTGTGGGGAGAAGGTACTATATTTCAATGCCTCTTCTTGGTGTTAAGGCTGTAAGACTTTCTTTTGTTTTGTTTTCTGCTAGAACTAAAATGCTTTTCTGGATGAGCAGGAATAGCCTTGTTGTCTTTTAACATTTAGCAGAGGGGAAAAAAATACTACACTTCCTTGGTCATCGTGGCAAACGTCATGCTAGAGGATTCTGACACATACAGAACTGGCTAAGAAGTTACAGTCCAAAGCTATGACTGTGCCCAGGTCAAGTTTTCTTCCACCCAGCAATTCAAAGGGCTCACCCTGCCCAACTCCCTTGAAGCTCAGTCTAGGTCTGTGAGAAGCCCCCACCACCAGGAAACCCGCAGACATAGCTAGATATTTTCCACTGAAGAACGGGGACTTCTCTTGGGAGAACATAGGGGTGAGCCTGTAAGATACCAGGCCCAATGTGGATCACTTCTACCAGAAAAGGAATTCTATACATTGAGTGTTATAAAGTACAGGTAGATTTTGGTAATGTTTTTGATAAAAAGACAATAATAATTTTAACAGGAGGCCAGGCATGGTGGCTCACACCTATAATCCCAGCACTTTGGGAGGCTAAGGTGGGTAGATCACCTGAGGTCAAGAGTTCGAGACCAGCCTGACCAACATGGAAAACCTCGATTCTACTAAAAATACAAAAATTAGTAGGGTGTGGTGGCACGTTCCTGTAATCCTAGCTACTTGGGAAACTGAGGCAGGAGACTCGCTTGAACCTGGGAGGTGGAAACTGCAATGAGCTGAGATCGAGCCACTGCTCTCCAGCCTGGCCAAAAGAACGAGAACGTATCTCAAAAAAAAAAAAAAAAGAAAAAAAAATTATAAAAAGAGACAAACACATGAAATTTTGCCCCACAACAACAATTAGTTCTTAGTATCCACTAGTATATTCTATACCACTCCTACCCCAAAAAATGATCTATTCACTCATTCATTCAATAAATGCCTACTAACTGCCTTTATGTGCCAGGCATGTTTCTATACACGTGTTACATACAATGAAAAGATGAGCTTTACCTCCCAAAGTGTGTAGTGGGGACACAAGTGTATGAGCAACAGCTGTAGTCGCACCAAAAAACAATTCAAGGTGACAGTGCTACACACAGCGTGGACCTGGAAGCAAACCCTTGTGTTGAAAGTGGTGGAGGCAGGCATGGCTTCTGAAAAGCGGGAACCCCTAAGCTGACTCTACATGGAGCAAAAGGAGTTTGCCAGATCCTCTGGGTAGGGGAAGGGAAAGGAGAGTCCTTGAAGAAGATGGAATTGGCTTGTGTCAAGCAAAAAGGTGCCAATGAACAGCGCCACCCTAAGGCTAACACAGGCAGTGCAGTGCCTGCTGTGAGGATACAAAGAAGCCAGATATATGAGGGATGGAGGCAGCAAACCACATTGCCACGTATGTACCTATGCAACAAGCCTGCATGATCTGCACATGTACTCGAGAACCTAAAGTACAATAAAATATATTTAAAAAAAAAAAAAGCTGGACATGTCGTGAGTGCGCACGTGTGAGTACAGGTGCGAAGGCTGTGCTTGTGCGTCTGCATATGCACCCTCTGTCTGTCTGGAGAATGGGCTGGGGAATGAAGCTTCACATGGAAGCAGGGGTCGCTTGTTTCTACCCTGGCTTCTCACTCCTTGTCTGTGATGGAACTTCCTTTGTTAGCACCAGAATTTGATGCCGCTGGTCCCCATGGTGGTTTCTGGTGCCCTATTTGCCTCACCTAGTGAGAAGACGTGGAACGTGAGGGGCCCTGTTCTAGCCAGGACACCTCCATGCGGCATAATAAACACAGGCTACTCTATGACTCACTCTCTGTTATTTACTAATCCAAGCAGAACTCAGCGGAATCTACTTGAAAGAAAGCTCACAGGAGACTAGAAAATGTCATTTTAATGATGCCAGCTAAGCTTCTCTTCCCTGTCCTCTGTCTGCTGTTTCCTCCAGGTGGAGAAGTAAAAGATGGTAAGGTAGGGAGGAGCATATACACTTTTCCAGTCTCTGATCTTGCACTGAAACTCAGGGCCCACAGTCTCCTCTGTGGGCACTGGTGATTACTGTCCTGTGTCTGAGAAAGGAGATATGCACTGTGCTTTGATGGATGGGCCATGAGTGGCTTGCCTGGGTATTTTCCAGGGTGATTAGGCAGGGGACTCTAGAAAATGTTCAGGATGGAAGCATCTGAACAAATAAGGCAATCAAAAGGGAAGGAAGATAGGGCATTTCCAAGCCATCTTGCATCTCTGCAGGAAGAGGCGAACAAAGAGGAGGGAAGAGAGCATTCTAGATTTAGCTGCCTGTGGATTTGCTCTTGAGAGCTCTTGGTGCTGAATCCTGCAGACAAAGCAGACACGGAGAGAGCCTTATGCCAGCGGGATCTGGAAGAATCCAGAAGTGACCTTGACCTTTAGTCCCACCACTGTGTCCTGGTAGTCCCCTAAAAGTAGGCTGGTTGAAAACAACACAGCCAAAAACTGTGCTGTTGATATTTGAGAGATAATATGATCCAGGCAAACAGGAGAGATAACAAGGTCTGGAAGTCAATGAAACAAAGACTGAACAATCCAGCTGTAAAATGATTTTAATTTATTTCAGATGGGATTATCTGTGTAATATGTGTCTTAGCCATATTGATTATCATTATATGTTGAGTGCTATTTTTACCATGTGGCAATGCTTCTGGGTTACGTCCCCACAACAGCACCTCCGTACTACAGAGAGAGGTGGGGAGACAAATGATACCGTTAGCCAAAGAAAAGCATATCCAGAGGAGGGACATTCTACCACAGATCACCATATAAAGCTTCAAATGGGGGAGTTATTTGTACTTTTTTTTTTTTTTTTTTGAGATATAGTCTCCCTCTGTCTCCAGGCTGGAGTGCAATGGCGCAATCTCAACCGTTCACCACAACTTCCGATTTCCTGGTTCAAGCAATTCTCCTGCCTCAGCCTCCTGAGTAGCTGGGATTAAAGGCATGTGCCACCAGGCCCAGCTAATGTTTGTATTTTTTTTTTTTTTTTTTAAGTAGAGACGGGTTTTCACCACGTTACTTGTACTCTCATGGGTTAATCTCTCCTACTGTTCACTTCTGATGTAAAGCAGTTAATGTAGAAAACAGTACTCTCTGCTTCCTTATGCCTCTGCAACATGCTCTGAAAATTAAAAATCTCTCTTATTACTTGTCATTTTAATATTTTAAATGAATATAAATGTCAGAGCTCACTGGGTTTATTCAGACATACGTTCCTACCATCTGATAATCAATTTTTGTTTTTTAGAAACGATAAAAAGCAGCACACCTGGATTAAGTTATTTCAAAACTTCTTTAGAGCCCAACTCATCTGGATCGTTTACAAAGACATTTTAAAGCCCTTTATAAAGTTATCTGAAAGCAGAGTTCAAAAGTACAAATTACATCTCAGCTCTCTTACTGTCCAAAACAATCCCCCAAAACACTGCACGATGCTTTTGTCTTCTCCTCCACGACCAAAGCTCCCCTTTGGAAGTAAAACGCCATACAACATAATGGGTAGTGCAGCAGCTCAGCTCTCTGCAGCAGCTAGGGTTAGACTTCTTACATTCTACAAAGCACCACCTTATCTTTCTGCTACGAGCTGAAATCACCTTTTTCCACGAACAGTGCCAGATGCTCAGTTTGAGAAGCATCACCAAAGCCCAGGCACGAATTCCTTCCACTGCTGAGACATTGGAATACGCCAGGTTAATTGGGATCTGAGAATGGTTACTGCTCCTGAGGGTCCCATTCAATTAAATGTTCCCACAATTTGCATTTGGAAAGCAGATCGTCATCCCTGCCTGGTGCTTTAATGAAAACCTGAGTCCACAAAACTTTGAGTGCCAGTCACAGTACCCTGAAAGGTTCAGATCCTGAAATGTTCACAACTGCAATTTTGTGCCCAGTTCTAACAGAGATTTTTCTGTCCTATGTACCCTGGGGACACAGTGATGTGGCATTTTGCACAGTGGGGAAAAAAAAACCCATCTTTCTGAGAGGCTGATACTCATGATACATTAGTGGGAACTTGGTCACAGGCCATGAGAATCATCCTCAGCTAAAATCTGAGCTGTTCGTCCCTCCGCTCCCCTGGCTGCAAACCTGTTCATTAGCACTGGCGTCAGAGCTGGCCTCGGTCAGTACAAAGCCTGAACTCTTTTCTCTGCATCCCAAATCCGTCACAAAGCAAAAATGCCCTGACCTCATCTGAGCCACGGGCGTAGTCACGGTGTGGCGGGGGCTGCCAGCCCAGGTCCATTTCTGTCTCAGTCATTTCTCAATCTATCTCAACTCAACCTTGTTACTTCGGATCAGAGCTGCCCATAATTAGCTGGGCACAAATGCCCTGTGCCTGCCAAAATGATGAGGCTCTGAGGCCTTCTGGGTAACACACGGAATGAGCCAGGAGGGGATGGAATATACCAATGCTTAACAAAACTGCATGAAAATGACACCGAATTCGGAAAGCTCCACACAGCCTCCTTGAGGGCCCCTATTTGAGTTTCTCTCCTCCCTTCAATGACAGCAAGGAGCTGGAATCAATATCCTCAGGGTTGCACTGGCCCAGATGACTAAGGGCTTACTCCTTCCCGATTCCTTCAGGAGTAAATTCTGGCAGCAGAAGCAATTTAGAGCAGGTGTGCACACCCACACTCACTCCTAAGAATTTCCCTCAAAACACACACACACACACACACACACACACACACGCAAGGTCACATCCTGCTAGCTGCCCACAATCCAAGTGCGCCTGTAGGCAAAAGATTCCTTTTGGACTTGGTGCCTTCAACAAAACCCTCCCTTAGGCAAAGCCTGCCAACTCTCACTCCCTACGCGAGGCCAGGCTGGTGAGAGGAGGAAGGATGAGGCAACACAGGAAAAGAAAATGGAAGGGAAGTTGGGGGATGCGGTGGGGAGGGAGCCTCAACTCTGGATTCTAAAGTGAACAGTCAATGCCGGATATTTTTAGAGAGCCTGAAGCCGGAGAGAGGTTCCCAGGCCCAAATGAGATTGCTCCTCACAACGGAGATGATTTATTTCCAAGTGTCAGGTGCAGTTTTCAAAGTCCTTCTTCAGTATCACATAGAATCCAGGGATTTCAGTAGGATCTCCGGCCTCTAAATCATTATGGAACATCCAAGCATCCATGGGGATAAATGTTTTCTTCCAGGATCCCTGAGGAGCCAAGGGTTGGTTTTGGGTTTCCCAAGCACTGGGGTGGTAGAGCCGGCAGGCGGGGGTTGGGAGGGGGGTCCGCATATTCGTTTCTCTTTAATCCTGTGTCTTCTTTCCAATTCCCCCATTCTGTGGGGCACTCGATTTTAATGTACACCTCTTCCTCTTCCCAAAAGATTCTGAAAACCCTCATTCCTCACTGAGTATCCCCATAGCCCCCTCTCCCTGGGTCTGCTTCCTGACACAGAGGAGCTGAGGCCCCCAGAACCTCTTCAGATGGTGGCGATGACTACGATCCTCCCTACAGCTGGCATGGCACACGCAGAAAAGTCTAGCGGTAGGACTGTTGGCCACACTCAAAAACTTGCAGAAACAAAGTATGGGACAAGGTAAGGGATGAGGCCTGGATTCCAGACCACACACTGGCACCTGACGCTCTGTGACCTGGGACAAGTCACTTAATTCTGTGAGCTTCCACTTCTTCATCTGCAAAATGGGGTATCCAAGGAAATAACTTTCCAGAGCATAATCGAAGTACGTTATTTTTTTTTTAAGTGAGACAAAGTCTTGCTCTTGTCGCCCAGGCTGGAGTGCAGTGGTACAATCTTGGCTCACTGCAACCTCCGCCTCCCGGGTTCAAGTGATTCTCCTGCCTCAGCCTCTCAAGTAACTGGGATTACAGGCGCGCACCACCACCACAGCCCGCTAATCTTTGTCTTTTTAGTAGAGATGGGGTTTGACCATGTTGGCCAGGCTGGTCTTGAACTCCTGACCTCAGGTGATCCACCCGCTCAGCCTCCCAAAGTGCTGTGATTACCGGCATGAGCCACCACCCCCAACCAAAACTACCTACTTTTAAAGATGATTGATCGTACTACACTTGCTTCTGCTTCTTCCCCAAACACTGCTCACTCCCTTTCCTAAAAGCAACAGGACAGAGCTGTAGCCAATGAAGTGTACTCCCAGCCTGGCCGACTTGACTGCCCAGGCCTTTTCTGCCAGGGTCTTTCCTCCTCCCATTTGATGGCGACAAGCACAGCAACCTTGAACGGGAGGAACTGAATACAGCAACACTAACATGGCAAGAGCTACTACACAGAGCTGCCCACATAAGCAAAACCAGTTCTGGATTCACCTGAGCATAAAAAAAAAATTCACTTAAGCAATGATGCACGTGAGGGTTTGCTTCTTGCAGCAGCAATCGGTCCCTCGACAAACACATTTACCATATCCTAAAAAGGGTAGAAGTATCAACCACTATTAAATATTTCACCTAAACATGACCAAAAAAAAAAAAAAAAAAAATCACAGATGACACGACCACTGTATCTACTTTCAGAGCTCTGTAATCAGACAGAAGTCACGTGATGAATGGAACATTCCAGGTTAAGTCTAAAATTTCCAGCCAGTTTCTACCACAGGTTTGCTTCTCCTGCAAACCAACTTTCACAAACTGAAAATAAGTAGGTTCCCCATCTGTACAATTAATATCTACTGCAGTAAAAATCCCATGGTGTGATCCAGCCAGAGGAAGTGTGATTTCATTGGTTCTCACTCTCCACACCTCTTTCTCACTGGCACAACATTCCAGAGTTAATCAGCCCCCAGCTGCTGCCCCTCCAAGAGTTCAACCCTCACTAAAGACACTGCGGCAGGCCAAGTCTCCCTAATGGCGGAACAGGCCAGCCTCCATAATAACTGTCTCAGCACTGACTAAGTGTTGAGGTTAAATATTAGACGCTTTGTGTAAGAGCCAGTGACCATGTACAAAGACTGGAACATAACAAAAGCCCACCAAGAGGCTTGCCTAGGCCTTTCCTGGGCCTCAAAGCATGACAAAATAAGAAGAAACTCTTTTTTTTTTTTTTTTGAGATGGAGTCTTGCTCTGTTGCCAGGCTGGAGTATACTGGTGCGATCTTGGCTCACTGCAACCTCTGTGTCCCAGGTTCAAGTGATTCTTCTGCCTCAAGTAGTGCACTCTCAAGTAGCTGGGACTACAGGCACCTGCCACCACACCCAGCTAAGTTTTGTATTTTTAGTAGAGACAGGGTTTCACCACGTTGGCCAGCATGGTCTCGATCTCTTGACCTCAAGTTCTGCCCGCCTCGGCCTCCCAAATGAAAGAATTCTCAACAGGACCTGTTTAGGATTAAACAAGTGTATTGCGGGTCTGAAGCAACTCCCCAAACCTCCATGATTTAGCAGGAGAAAAGATAAGGGTAATCACCCCTGGCACCCGGACCTATTTAGGTTAAGTAAATCTGAGGCTCCAGAGGAAGGTCTTTGGGACTTAGATCTTGGTTACAGATTGGAAGAGGTTAGTCACTTATGTCTTTAGATGAATGCACATTTACACATAGACATATAGTTTAGAAGGTATATAGGCTCTGGAAAACTTAGTAATTTTAAGTTGGTCTGGCGATATTTTCCAGGCCTTCTCCCTGTACCCAGTTACACAAATAACTTCCCTCCTTTCCTAGTTCATCTGCATCTCGTTACTGGGTCATGAAAATAAGTAGCTTGGGCAGGGCGCCATGGCTCATGCCTGTAATCCCAGCACTTTGGGAGGCCAAGGCAGGCAGATTGCCTGAGGTCAAGAGTTCGAGATCAGCCTGACCAATATGGTGAAACCCCATCTCTACTAAAAATACAAAAATTAGCTGGGCATGGTGGTGTGCACCTGTAATCCCAGCTACTCAGGAAGCTGAGGCAGGGAAATTGCTTGAACCTGGGAGGCAGAGGCTGCAGTAAGTCGAGATTGCACCAGGGCACTCCAGCCTGGGCAACAGAGCTAGACTCCGTCTCAAAAAATAAATAACTAAATAAATAAGCAGCCCAATCCTGAGTTTGGTCAGGGAACAAAGCGTCTGGTGTACTGCTGGGGGTGGGGTGCAGTGGACAGCCTGAGATCACCACTAGGCTCCTAAAACATCACTGCTGGGCCCTCCATTGGGCTTAGGAGCTTCCACAGCCCTTTCCACCTCTCATTCTCTCCTCCTTCCTCGGCTCACCCATCCCTCAGCACCAAAGCCTCTCCCAGTGCTGTATGGCCAGCTTTCAGTTACTTCTGGTTTTCTTTCTCAGGCCACAGGAAACCCTTGCTCTGTAATTCCTAAAATGTCCACTCCAGTCACTACCTCCGATGCTACCTCCTGCCGCGGTCTGAGGCATCTTCTGAACACATCCAGATGACCTCCAGGGTTTGTTCTTGGGCCCTGTGAGCCTGAGAGATGGCTGCACCAGGACCCAGAAGAGCTGAGCTCAACTCCTGGCTCGGCAGCGACTACCTCCTGACCTGGACTAATTCTCCCAGGTCTTCCGAGTCCAGGTTTCTTTCCCACATAATGGGAATTATAATACCACTGTCCCAGGGTTTTCATAAAATCAAATGCATTCCTTCATTCAGTCCACATTTGCTGGGTCCCTTTCATGTTCTGAGAACCATCTTAAGCTTGAAGCACGTAACAGTGAATGGGGTACTCTCACAGAGCTGTCATTCTGGCAAGAAACGACAATAAATAAATAAATGTATATTATGCCAGATGGTGTAAGTGAAGGAAAGTCAAGTCAAGTTAGGGGACCAGAGTAAAGGTGGCAGATGAGGAGGGGCAAGGTGTTTGGCAAAGGCCTCTCGGATGGGAAATCCCACAAGCAGAAGCCCAAATGAAGCTGGAGCCAGTGCAAAGGCCCTGAGGTACGATTTGCAATACAATGTAGGAAAATACGCTGAAAAGTGTTCTATGAATGAGAGATATGACTCATCTCTGGAATCCCACACACCTCGGACTGAGATGTCAACCTCATTGCCCGACAAATGCCCTATTTTCCTTTCCTCAGAGTAGAACCAGAGACCTGGTCTTCTGCCCCATGACTCTTCCCTCTCCTTCAAGAACATATGCCTCTGTGGCCTATGCCCTTCAGACACAATCAGGAAAATCGGGCCTTCCTTTAGGAAAATGGGAAGAGAAAGCCTCAGAAGTTCAAACACAAGAACTTGCCAAGGCAGCCCTGACTATGCCTCTGTTACCACATCCTTGTCAGCAGGCAGCCAAGACATAATGAATCTTCTAGAAATGCTTTGTAATTCTACTGGGATAATGGATAATGCAATTAGGAGATAAAGAAATTGACTAGAATGACATAAACTAAATATTCAAAAATCACGTTTCAGACGAGTCTGCTTAAAGTCAAGAGTCCTCTCAGAGCAGAATGGCAAATTTCATTCAGAAAAGGGCCACTCAAGGGAGAAAGTAATGCAATCAGTCCTGAGAATGGAGTAAAATAAGCCACATGGATGAGCCGACTGTGGTCTGGCAGAGGCATCAGGAACATCAGAAGACGACAGGTGGAGCATTTCTAATCCCAAAGTTTGACATCCAAAATGCTCGACAATATGAAAGCTTTTGAGTCCTGACATGACACTCAAAGGAAATGCTCACTGCGGCATTTCGGATCTTGGATTTTTGGATTTGGGGTGCTCAACTGGCAGGTAAGTGTATATATAATGCAAATATTCTAAAATCTGAAAAAATCCAAAATCAGAAACACTTCTCATCCCAAGCATTTTGAATATGAGATTACCTATAGGATGAGCTAAGATCGGGTATTACTGGTAGCAAAATCAAGTGAATCACCAGCTAGTCATATGAAATAGTGAGAAAGTAATACATTGATCCTGTATCAAAAGGATGCCTGCTGGAGTAAAACAGCTCTCTCAAAATATGTTCTTCATTTGAAAGGAGTGAGTTTAGAAGCTACAGGATGATCTGGAGCACCACACAGAGAAGGCGTCCTGGAACTGGCTTTGAGGTATCCAATACATCCAATCCTCGTTGGATTCCTTGGAGGAATCCAGTCAGAGGCTTCCTCGTTTACAACAAATGTGTATACAGACCTTCACAGCAGAATTACCCTTCATAGTGAAAGAGTAGAAACAACTCAGATATCCATCAATAGCTGAATGAACAAAATGTGGTGTCTCCATACCCATTAAAGCACGGAGGGACCTTTCCAACGTCATGGTGGTGAAACAAGGCAGTCATATAGGGCCACATATTGTATGATTCTGTTCACATGAAATGTCGAGAATGGGCAAGTCGAATAGACACAGAAAGTAAGTAAGTGAGTGGCAGCACCTGGCAGGGAGGGCATAATGAAAGGGACTGCCCATAAGATGTTCCTTTTCAGGGGTGACAAAAATGTTTTCAAACTGAATTGTGCTAGTAGTTGCCCAACTATGAATACACTCAACAACTGAGCTGTGTATATTTTTTATAATTTAATTTTCTTTTTTTAAGATTTCAATCGTTTTTGCGGTACCAGTGGTTTTTCGTTACATGGATGAATTCTTTAGTGGTGAATTCTGATATTACTGCACCCAACATGTTGTCTTTTATCCCTCATTCCCTCATCCCCCTCCCGACCTCCCCAACCCCCAAGTCCCCGGAGTCCATTATCTCTCTCTATGCCTTTGTGTCCTCATAGCTTAGCTCCCTCCTACTTATAAATGCGAACATGCGGTATTTGGTTTTCCATTCCTGAGCTACTTCCCTTAGACTACCAGCCTCCAGCTCCATCCAAGTTGCCGCAAAAGACACTATTTCTATTTTTTTTTAATAGCTTAACAGTATTCCATGGCATATATATGCCACATTTTCTTTATCCACTCCTTGATTGAGTGGGACTTAGGTCCTGTATCCTTGCAGTTGTGAACTGCGCTGCTGTAAACATGCGTGTGCATGTGTCTTTTTCATATGACTTCTTTTCCTCTGGGTAGATACCCAGTAGTGGGATTGCTGGATCGAAAGGCAGTTCTTTTAGTTCTTTAAGGAATCGCAATGCTGTTTTCCAAAGTAGCCGTGCTAATTTACATTCCCACCAGCAGTAGGAAAGTGCTCCCTTTTCACCACATCCAAGCCAAGATTTATTGTTTTTTGACTTTTTAATTATGATCATGCTTGTAGATATAAGGTGGTATCCCACTCTGGTTTCAATTTCACTGGGGCAAATTTTATGGTCTATAAATTATATCTCGGTAAAGCTATTTTTTAAAAGGCTTTTCTCTGTTTGCCTAACACCGAATTCATGCAGTATAAGAGCTAATAAATCCTGAGCACCCAAACCTCCATTCTTCCAACAGCCTGCAAGGCGAGGCATGTGCTCTCCGTTCTGCAAGTGAAGAAATGAAGCATCAGACAGGAAGCTCACTTGCCCAGCATTAACCGATTGGGAAATGGAATAGCCGGCATTCAAATCCAGGGCTGCTGAAATCCAACGCTCATCTTTGCTCCACGACATCAAATGGGGAAATGCTGAGTGAGCGTGGGATCCAGACACATGGTAGATGAATACAAAATGAAGTATGCGTCATCCTTGAATAACATAGGGGACTGGGGTCGCCCTCCACCCCAACACACACAGTAAAATATCTGACCATATATTTTGACTCCCCAAAAACTTAACTACTAATAGTGATAACTGGAAGCCTCATCAATAACATAAACAGTCAATCAATACATAGACTGGTATCAATGTACATTCTATGTATTTGTGACATATCTAAATTTCTTAATTTTTTTCAATATTTCCAGGCTGCACAATTCATTTGCAAGTTTTCTCAAACTGTTGCAAATCTCCAAAAAACTTTCTCAATATATTTATTGAAAAAATTCTGCATAGAGGCGGGTCCATGCAGTTCAAACCCGTATTTTTCATGGATCAAATGTATATGGGGACTCAGTCTTTCCCTTTCATTTATATGACAAAGACCTGGTAAGTACCTGTTATGTGCTGGGCCACGCTTTATGCACTAGGAATACAGCATTAAGCTGAATGAAGTTCTTGTCTTTATGGTGCCTACACTTTGGTGTGGTGGGACAGAAACTAGACATCTAATGAATGAAGCATGTATTAATGCTATATCCAGAGGGGCTAAGTTCTATGGAGAAAAGTAAAGCTGAAGTATGCGGGACAGAGAGCACAGGCATGACAACAGGGGTTCTACTTTATACAAGGCCAGCAGCGAGCACCTTTCTGATAAGGCAGTATCTCAGTAAATGAAGGAGAGCCGGGAGGATATCTGGGAAAACGATCCAGGAAGGGGGAACAGCAAAATGCAAAGGCCCTGAGGTGGGAACTGAGCTTGATCCACGTGAGGAACAGCAGAGGCCAGTGTGGCCACTGCTGAGAAAGCAAGAGGGGGCCAGCAGGAAAGAAGGTGGGGAAGGCAGAGTGACCCCATGACACAGGGCCTCATGCGAGACAGGAAGATGAGCTTTCACTCTGAGTGAAGCACTGGACGCTTTGCTGGCAGGTGTGATAGGAACAGATTCACCCCATACTTTTGAGACTGCAATGGCGGCTGCAATCTACAGAGGAGACAGAAGGGTGCTGGGGAAGAAGTCAAGAAGGTGGCCGGGCACAATGGCTAATGCCTGTAATCCCAGCACTTTGGGAGGCCCAGGTGGGTGTATCACCTGAGGTCAGGGGTTTGAGACCAGCCTGGCCAACACAGTGAAACCCTGTCTGTACTGGAAAAAAAAAAAAATTAGCAGGGCATGGTGGTGCATGCCTGTAAGTCCCAGCCTCAGGAGGCTGAGGCAGGAGACTCACTTGAACACAGGAGGTGGAGGTTGGAGTGAGCCGACATCACACCGCTGCACTCCAGCCTGAGCAAAAGAGTAAGAATCCATCTCAAAAAAAAAAAAAAAAAAAAAAAAGTCAAGGAGGCAAGTCGAGGCTACAGCAAGTCCACGGGTGAATGGTTTATCGTGAGAAACTCACTACGGGCGCAGGGACAAGAGAGAATGAAGAGGCACCTGCAGAGCTTCTAATCCAACGCAGTTCTCAGCGTGTGGTTCAGAAACCCCAGGGTCTGTCTCTAACACCCGTCAGGGGAGGTCTAGGAGGTTGAGACTATCTTCACAGCAATACTAAGACTGCATGTGCCTTTTCACTCTGCCCTCATGAGTGGTTTCTACATGCTGTGTGAAGACATCACCCACAGCCATCAGAATACACACCTGTATATCCTCAGTTCTAATTTCGAATACGGCAAATATCCATAGACATATCCCATTTAAACACAAGGTTTGTGGAGTGCTTCAGTATCTGTAAGAGCCCTGAGAATGAAAAGCTTGAGAGCCATTCACTGTTCCAATCAATCCATTCCCACCCTCCACCCCATGAACAGAGATCATGGGGCCTTGGACCAGGAGGGGCACAAAGCTGACTGGACAGGGAAACTTCTACATTCTCAAATGGTGTCTGGGGTAAAGTTTTAGGTTCTTTCTCCCCAAGGTCTAGCCTCAGCAGGGAGGCAGAAAGGTTCCTTCTCTAAGATGATACAGAAGCCAAATTCCCCTCTGCTTGCTCAGACAAGGTTAAAGATCTCTCAGTGCCAGAGGCCATTTCCCATTGCCAGATGAGCCATTTATCCCAAGCTGTTTCTTTTCATCTTTGGCAAAGCCCTTCTCTCTGAAAAATTCCGCTTACTCCACTCACAAATAAATATGCCTACAGATTTGCAAAGCTGGAGGGAAAACCCACAGAGCAGGCCAACTGGGGCTGCCCAGAAGTGGAAAAAAGTATCACAACTGACAGTCACTTTTCAACGCTCGGGGCCCATTTTACATCAAATCCTCCTCAATCATTTGCTCACAAACATGACCACTGGTTCTGGGTCTCAGGCCTGCTGCTGAGAAGCCACCAGGGAATTCTGCAGAGTGCCAGAAACCAACCAGCCTCAGCAGGAAGTCAGAGATAAGCGAATTACAATATCTAGATCTTAGCTCATTTTCCTTTTTCAAAAGCTGGTCTCTGATCCCAGTGCACGCCCGTGGGACCGGCCTTCTGACCACTGCCTTGAGAACCACTCCTTCCTCATCTTGTCCTTGTTGGGAACAAACAGCCCTAGTTCAGGACTTGGAAAGTACACCTCCCAAGAGGCCTTTGCTTTTAATAATAGCGGTAACAGTAAAAACAATACCTTCTGTTGGTATACGCACCAGGGACCAGGATGGTTTTAGAACCTGTCTAGGCATTATGAGCTCATACCTCTGCCCTGGAAAATGCAGGTAACGACAGATTCCAAACATGCTCATACGTGGCAGTCACTGCTGTTTGGTTTGCTCAGTGGTCCAATTAGTTGTTTCTGTATTAAGGGTATATATGCACATGCTGAAAAGAGAATACAAAGATGAATTCATGTGTCAAATTTCTCATGAGTTCCTACTATGTGCTTGGCCTGGGGATACAAATATGTGGTCCAGAGCAATAAAGAAAATGGCATAGGAGGGGCTGGACGCCGTGGCTCACGCCTATAATCCCAGCACTTTGGGAGGCCAAGGCAGGGGGATCACCTGAGGTCAGGAGCTCGAGACCAGCTGGGCCAACATGGTGAAACCCTATCTCCACCAACAATACAAAAATTAGCTGGGTGTGGTGGCACAGGCCTGTAGTCCCAGCTACTCGGGAGGCTGAGACAGGAGAATCGCTTGAACCCAGGAAGTGGAGGTTGCAGTGAGCTGAAACCACACCACTGCACTCTAACCTGGGTGACAGAGCAAGACTCTGTCTCAAAAAAAAAAAAAAAAAAAAAGAAAGAAAAGAAAAGAAAAAAAAGAAAACGACATAGAATGAAAAGCAGCCCAGCACAGTGGTTAAGAATCTAGACAGAAGAATGATGGCCTGGGTTCAAATCTGAACCCTACCACATCTTGGCTATGTGGCCTTGTGCAAGGTATTCAACTTCTCTGGGCCTCAGTTTCCTCACCTGGAGGTTGAGCAAGCCCACAGGAGTGCAGTGAGACTGAGGGAGAGAAAGTTTGTGGAGTACTTCCAACAGTGGCTCATAGTATGAGGATGGGTTATTATTCTTACAAAAGGAATAATGCAATAGGAGGCAGAGGATGACAAGGTGACCCTGGTAAGCGAGGGAAGCAGAGAAGGGAGACCACTGAGCATCTGACCAGGGCCGAGACCGAGAGAAGAACATGGCTCAGGACACCGAGCCAGGAGGGGCCTGTCTAGGAATGAGGAGGTGTGATGGTGTCCAGCCCTTGGGCAGTGGCAGAGAGTGGCGGGGGCCCACGGAGGACAATTCAGGATATGGTGTCCAGGCCAGTGATGGACTCCTTCCCCTCAGATCCTTGCTGTTGGAGAGGAAAGGAGGATGCGGAGGGTGCTCTGCAGGTCAACCCCTCTCCCAAACCTACCCCCCTCACTCATTGGGCTCTAACCACAGGGGCTCCATCCTGATAAAAATCATACACGGGCCACTTCCTGGACCTGCAACGCTATTCCCCCACCAACTTCCACCTCCTCCTCCCCACCAACTTATACTTCCTCTTCCTCACCAATTTCTACTTCCTCTTCCCCACCAAATTCTACTTCCTCACCAACTTCCACTTCCTCTTTCCCACCAACTTCTACTTCCTCTTCCTCACCAACTTCCACTTCTCCACCAACTTCCACTTCCTCTTCTCTACCAACTTTCACTTCCTCTTCTCCACCAACTTCCTCTTCCTCACCAACTTCCACTTCCTCTTCTCTACCAACTTCCACTCCCTTTTCCCCATCAACTTCCTCTTCCCCACCAACTTCCGCTTCCTCTTCTGTCTACACCTAGGTTCACTTCTCAGGAAAGCCTGCAGGGGCCCTGACTAGGTGCACTGTTCATCACTCTCCCGCTCAGCCCTTTCCCAGTAGTGAGGTAAATATTTGTTTCTGTAACTATTTATTGAATGTTGGCCCCTGGGAACTGCAGAGGGCAGGACTTCTGTCTGCCTCACTCTGTGCAGTACCCACCTGCCCCTGCCGGGCCGAGGCACAGCACAGTGCCCGGCCTGCAGATGGTATTCAGGATCTGCCACCTCCACGGGTGAATGGTTTATCCTGAGAAACTCACAAAGGACTCAGGGACAAGTGAGAATGAAGAGGCACCTGCAGAGCTTCTAATCCAACACAGTTCTCAGCGTGTGGTTCAGAAACCCCAGGGTCTGTCTCTAACACCCTTCAGGGGAAGGTCTAGGAGGTCGAGACTATCTTCACAGCAACACTAAGAGTGTATGTGCCTTTTTCACTCTTCCCTCATGAGTGGTTTCTACATGCTGTGTGAAGACATTGCCCTTAGCTAACAGAACACACATCTGTGTGTCCTCAGTTTAAATTTCAAATACAGTAAATATCCATAGACATACCCCATTTAAACACAAGGTCTGTGGAATGCTTCAGTGTCTGTAAGAGCCCTGAGAATGAAAAGCTTGAGAGTCATTCCCTGTTCCAATCAATCCATTCCCACCTTCCATCCCAGAAGGAAGACACAGTTCCAAAGACGAACACAACGTTGCCAGGTGGAGATGGGCGTTGGGATACAGGAGCGCGGCAATCACCGCAGACTCACAGCAGCGTGGGAAGTGTTCCCACCCACCCTGTGATGCTCCCTCTGGAGTCTCCTGCCAGCCCCACCCACTCAAAGCAGAGGTAAACAGAGGTGGGAAATTCCCACTGCAAACCTCACTTTCCCCACTCCTGGGTGGCAGCCAACTGCTTTCATCATACCAGGCTTCCCGCAGTTCCCTTCCACGCCCTGTAGTTCTGCGAGTGCAAGCCCCAACATGAGCGGCCTCCCTCTGCCTGGCACACCCAGTCTACCTGACAAACACCTACTCCTCCTGGCAGGCTCTCCCTTACCCTGGAGGACCCTCCTAAGCCTCCCCAAGAGGCCTGACCCCATCCCTCTCCCCATCACATCTGCCACCTCTGGTTCATCTCTGCATTCTAGCCTCACTGCCTGGGTCTCCCAGGAGAACACAAGCTCCTTGAGGGCAGAGGCTGAACTTCACTCATCGCCCCAGCCCTAGCATAGTTCCCTCCTGCAACACACCACGAACACACGTCCATTCAGTGAATGTTACAACAAATGAATGAGCAAATGAATGAGTGAATGAGGCTTTCTAAGATGACAGTTTATTTTACGTTAGCCACTTTATGTGTAGATGTTTCCTCTGCAGGGATGACCTGGGCCCTGTTTCCAAGATTAACAGAGCCTCCCTCCTAGTCGAATCTGCAGAATGAGAAATCCTTATCTGAGCAGGTGATCTTCCGAGGCAGCTTCCACTGAGGTTGATGCGTATCTACTTCTTGGGATTCTTTCATCTAATTTTCAGATCAACATTGTTCCATCCCACCTTGTCCCCAAATCTGAGACTCACTCAGTTGCCTCTTCCTCAACCAAGGTGCAGGTGCAGCTGGAATCCCCTCACTACATTTCATCCCCTCTTCCCTCTTGGACACAGCAGTGTGATGAGGTCAATGGGAATTCGATTTTGGAGATGGGGCAGGAGGAAATGTACACATACCTGCTGAGAAGACAGAATCAATACGTGACAACTGTAATTCTCCACACAGTAATTACCCCACGTTTACAGGGCTCTGCAGTCACCCTACTGATTTCAGAAAACTGTATTTGCTGCATCAGAAACACAGGTGCAATCCCTGATCTGCACTCCAGTCTTTCCTTTCATTGATCTTGAATATCAGAGCCAGATAGGAGCTGCTTTAGCGTGCCATCTTGCATCTTTGCCTCTGTGGTTTGGCTCGACAATTCATTATCCATTTCTGTCTACCTTACAAGATCCATTTTTACCCTCAAAAGGTGGCAAACAGAACCATTCATTTACTTACTCAAATCACTGGTTTCTACTTTACGCCAGGAGCTCACCTAGGTGCTGGTGATGCAGAGATGCACCTGTCCTTGGTAGAGTTTCAGAGCACTACCCTTTGTGGCCGACCAAGAGCGTAACATTCCAGGGAAAGGTACGAGTGTGAATGTATACTTAAGGCAACTCACAGAACGGGAGAAAATATTTGCAAATGATACATCTAGTCTATTATCCAGAAAATACAAAGATCTCTTACAACTCAACAATAAAAACTAGTAATTTTAAAACAGGCAAAGGGTATGAACAGGCATTTATCAAAAAGAACATGTACAAACATGATAAGCACATGAAATGATGCTTAACATCATAAGTCATTAGGAAAATGCAAGCCAAAGCCACTTCACACCCATTTGCATGCCTGCAGTCAAAGACAATCACCAGTGTTAGCAAGCCTGTGAAGAGTCCACATTACCGGTGGAAATGTACAATGGTGCAGTCGCTCTGCAAGACAGCTTGGCAGTTCCTCAGAATGTTAAACCTAGAGTTACAACACGACCCAGCAGTTGTACTTCTCCGTATATATACCAGAGAATCGAAAATGCATGTGCACACAGAAAATCATACATAAGGCCGGGAGTGGTGGCTCACGCCTGCAATCCCAGAACTTTGGGAGGCCGACGGGGATCACTTGGGATCAGGAGTTCAAGACCAACCTGGCCAACATAGTGAAACCTCGTCTCTACTAAAAACACAGACATTAGCCAGGCATGGTGGTGCATGTCTTAATCCCCACTACTTGGGAGGCTGAGGCAGGAGAATCACAGGAACTGAGGAGGTGGAGGTTGTAGTGAGCAGAGACTGCACCACTGTATTTCAGCCTGGGTGAAAAAGTAAGACTCTATCTCAAAAAGAAAAAAAGAAAAAAGAAAAGAAAATTATACATGAGTGATCAGAAGAGTATTATTCTTATTAGCAAAAAAGTGGAAACAACCCTGTTCACTGACCAATGAATGAATAAACAAAATCTGTTATAGCTATACAATAAATTATTAAGCCATAAAAAGGAACGCGGTACTACTGATAACGTGAATAAACGTTGACAACATTATGCTAAGGAAAAAAACTGAGACATAAAACACCACGTATCGCACTGATTCCATGTATATGAAACGTCCAGAAAAGGCGAATCCATGGAGACAGGACATGGATGAGCAGGTGCCAGCAGGTACAGTAACAGGGGACAGGAGGGGATTGTTAATGGAGATTCTCCTGGGGGTGGTGACATGTTTCAGAACTAGATAATGGTGATGGTTATACCTCCTTGTTAATATACTAAAAACCACAAGACTTTACACTTAAAAAGGGTGAATTTTGTGGTATGTGACTTATCTCTCAGTAAAATCATGCACACTTATAGCTGTTACGTCATCCTCAGCTACATCGCCCCCAGGGAACTGTGGAAACTGACATTACCAAGAGAATACACACAGTAAATAGCTTCAGCTCCCCACCAAATGAAGTGAAAACCAGAGAGATACTTTTTTTTTTTTCCTTTCTGTCTCAGCTTGGATATAAGCTACCTTTTGGTGGAGTAAAGGGTGGCTCCCTGGCTGTGTTTCCCAAGAAGTCTCTGTCATCAAATTACTAAAGGCAGAATTAGCATTGCACATACCGTAAAATTAAGGATTGCCAAAGACTTTCAACAACACATCGGCCCTCACCTCTAAAAGCAGTGACTGGGGACAAGAGCAATCAGACTGGTTGTGAAATACAGAACCAAATGAAGTTAGATGACATGTGTATTTGTTCCAAAGAAATAAACAGTGGGATGATGCGGTGCATGAGAAATTGAAGAGAAATTAGCTAAGAACTAGGAACCTCATTCTCAGGCGGCTAGAAAGACTGGACTAGATTATGGAGCCTGTAGCAAAAAAAGAAAACAAAAACAAACAAAAAAGGATCACACACCCATGTGGGGCGTGCCCGCCAAACTGCACAACGTTCCCCTCCAGGGCTCATCTGCCCCTCCCGACACCGTGCCGGGACCATTGGGTATTAGAGATCCCATTTGGTCAAGGCCTGGGATCCAGGGCCAGTGGCAGGGCTGGGCTCCCTCTCCCTGCCCAGTCAGGGCCTCTGCACCACGTGCCACAAGGCTGGCCGTCTTCACCCACCACTGCAGACTGACCTCTACTTCCCCAGTCCCCTGCAGTCCCCTCCATGATACACACACCCGAACGCCTGGCCATGGCACTCATCCCCGAGCGCACAGAATATCTTTGGGGCCATTAGTCTGGACACAGGATCCAAAGTACCCTGATCTCCAACTTGACATCCCAGAATGACTTTCCACATCCTGTGCCATGGCTCTCTTATTCCTTGGATTGCCTTCTCTTATCAGAGCAGGAAAACCCAGCCCTCATATGTGTAAACACAGGGCACCAGACAGTGGCCCATGCAGGGATCCCTGATCAATGCCCTGCACTGTTGTGAAAGATTCTCAGTATTGTAGTAGACACACTCCCTGTCTCATCAGCAACAAGCAAAGCACAAGGACGCACACGTTTCCTGTAGAGTCTTGTGTACATTCGGCCCTCTCCTGACCTGCATTTCCTTGGGAAAACATTTAGACCAGAAAATTCCCAAGTTCCTAACCAATGACTGCTGCTTTCTGCCCAGGTGGTGCTGTGCGCGTGCTGGCACTCCTATGGAGCCTGCAGACTCTGCAGGAATAGGAGGCTGTGGCTGGCACCACACACGCGGCCACTTTTAAACTTGGTGACAGCTCGAGCTCTGGAAGCCCTGCTAGGACAGCTCCAAAGCACCTCCCAGGGGCACTACACAGGGTCACATTTGCACCTACCATGGAGGGACCAGCTGGTTGTATTCTTATGCGCCAAGCAGGAGCAGGACAAGCTCCCAGGACTCCTTAGCAGCATGGCACAGAAACAAAGGGCAGGTAACAAAGGGCCAGGGCCTCCGCCCAATTTCTGGCTCGGGCTTTTATTAGGGTGTGGAAAGCTGAGCAAGGAATGCAGAAGTCCATCTCTATTTTATCTCCATTCATGTATCTGTCATCTGAAATCTGCTTCTCCTCTCACACCCTGCTGGAACACCTAGTGGAGAGGATAAATAGTTCTTGCGTGCAACTGGAAAAGCCCCTGCTAACTGGGCTGTGGTCCCTTTCCGTGACCTGCACAGGGGCCAAAGGGGAGTTACCAGCAGCTATGTGTCAATAAAAGCCCCAGGATCCAAGACAGCACTCTGCAGCATACAGACCTGTGCTGGGTCCCAAAGTCACCTGCCTGCTACGGCCGCACAGGAGGTACCAATGAGGAAGGCAGTCTGGGTGGGCAGTGTGGCCATCCAAGCAAGCCTGCCCCATCTAGCTGCTGCACAGGCGCTTCTGGCTTCAGCCATTATTTTTCCAGGAGAAGCCCAGACCCATAGTGAACATCAGGAACTAATTCATAATTTTTGGGGGGGAACAGAGTCTTGCTCTGTCGCCAGGCGCCAGGCTGGAGTGCAGTGGTGTGATCCCGGCTCACTGCAACCTCCGCCTCCTGGGTTCAAGCAATTCTCCTGCCTCAGCCTCCCGAGTAGCTGGGACTACAGGCCTGCGCCACCACACCCAGCTAATTTTTATATTTTTTAGTAGAGACGGGGTTTCACCATGTTGGCCAGGATGGTCTTGATCTCTTGACCTTGGGATCCCCCCACCTTGGCCTCCCAAAGTGCTGGGATTATAGGTGTGAGCCACTGCGCCTGGCCTACTCACATTTTTAATAAACACTCAAGTGGGTTAAACAAATGACAAAGGCCAAAGGCAACGGTCTGCTGGCCCTTTCTACAGTCTGTTTCCTGCCCACAATGACCAGGCTCCTAGTGTCATCATCTCAACACCCAGAAGGCTTTAAGAGCTCTCCTCATCCCCCAAAATAACCCCCCAGAGCAGAGAAGAAAGGAAAGCAGCACAGCGCGCCCCGCAACAGGAAGCCACCTGAGTGAGAAGCACAGTGACACTAACTCGGCTGGCAGCACCCAGACCAAGAACACGGGAGCTTGTTCGGGAAAGGCCTGAGGATTCTTACAATTTCATAGACCTGGAATTCACAAGCTGAATTTCAAAGATCAGCTACTCTTCCTGTGTTATTGTCCCTGTATGTCACAGAGCCTCCGAAAAGACCACCCTCAACAAGGAGGGGCCGTATCAGCAAGGAGGGAGGTCCTAGAAGGGGCAAGCATGGCTATTTCACAGAGCCAAGCTTCTTCTGCCCTGTCCCTCTGCCCTCCACAGCCCTCTCAAGGCCAGGGAAGGAAATACACAGGGCCAAAGGCCAACGTAACATCCTGTGGTCACTCGGGGCCCGATGACAGGGGCTTGATGTACGCTGCTTTAAAGGATATGACTGGGGATGGAAGTGCCCTCCATGAACACCACTGGCTCATCCTGTCTTGGACTCATGGACACATCTGATTGTAAACCTCCTCCAGCACATGGCAGGCCCCCTCCTTTGCCATTCCACTACAGCAGGTTCCGTCGGCTGGATGAGGGCTTGCAGAAGGACGCAGACCTGCCCGTCCTCGGAGGGGAATTTTGGTAACTCCAGTCATTGGCTCCTACCCCTTGGCCTTTAAGCATTAGGACAACTAAAGTGGAGCTGGGATTCGGACAGCATGCTTCCTTTTTCATGTATCTGTGTCAGAGACATATTTAAGAAAAACAAAACACAGTATAATCCCCCCAAGTCCTTTTCCTTAAGTGCATTGCACACTGAACCCGCACTACAGTCTCAGAATCTGTTTCTTCACTTGGTACCCTACCACATGCATTCCAAAGTGACAGAATATTCTTCTGACCACTACCTAGGATTTGTGAAATAATCCATCATTTTCATACATCATCACTGACTGAATCATTTCCCTAACATACCGGCCACTTTCAAATCTTTCCCATTTGCCGTAAACTCAGAAGGGAGTTTCTGTCTACCAGGGCCCGGAGTGTTCCTTGGTGGTTCTTGGCACTGCCCAGAATGCAGGGTATCTGGGAATCAACGGGCGGTAACACGATCCGACTCACAGGCTGATCTCATTGGCAAGAGTGCAGGTGAAATTCAAAGACAGGCAGCTTGGCTCCCCGCCAGTCACTGGCTGAGTGACACCAGCGAGTTCAACCTCTCTGCAGAGAAGACACTGACCTAATTATCTCTAAGTCTTCTCAGCTATCACGTTACAAGAGGCCGCTCTCAGGGTCCACAGACCCAAGGTGACCTGGGGACACCCTTCCTGAAGTAAGAAGTCCGCACTGAATCCATGACCACGAACCAGTGCAGGATCACACGGGATGCTTTTCCTTCACTATCACCAAGTGATATTTACATTTTCAATGAAAATGACAGATACTACTTAACCAAATCAAGAAGGAAAGGGGATGAGTGTTTGAGAAAGGAAAAAGCTCTAGGCATTATCTAGGATTTTTCTCATTTTCTAAATCTCTTCCCGCCTGTCCATCACAATCCATCAGGAACTGCTCTCAACTGCGCCTTGAAAAATCTCTCGAATGTCCTCTGAGTCTACCTCCACTGTCTCCTTGGTAGCCAAGGCTGACGTTATCATCAGTCGCCCCCTAATCGGTCACCCAGACCCATGTGCACTATAGACAGTCATCATCAGACCACATTGTTCCCACCGAAATCATGAGAGTGGAGTCCCATTATACTTAGAAAAGCACTCTGAAGCTTTCCTACAGCCAACCAGGCCCTGTGGGACCAGCTCTGACCAATTCCCCACCTCTCCATCTCCCTCTGCCTGAGGTGTTATTTTGGTTCATAACTTTTTCTCTCCCTCCACCTCTGTTTCTGCCACAGGACCTTTGCATCTGCCACCTTTGCTGCCTTCAGTGTTCCCCCTTCCCAGCATCACTACAACTTGCAACTACTGTGTCTGTTTACATATTCACTTACTCATTCCTTTCTGGCTGTCTTCCCTACTGAAATGTAAACATGAGGCCAGGGTCCTCATCTCCTTTTTCATCACATTCCTGGTTCAGAACCCAGTGCCAGCCATATAGAAAATACTGAATACACACCTGTTGAGTGAAGAAAGAGTATTCAGTTCACAGCTCAGAACAAAAACTGTTCAAAGACAATAAATGAAAGTCTAGGCGCTCACTCTAAGTTAAAGAGAATATTGGAGAAACGTTGAAGAGAAGAGAGAAGAGAGAAAGAGAGCGCCTGCTCCTGCCTCTCCGCTTCTGGATGGCATCATCAGTTCCGCAGGGAAGAAAAGCCCTCGACCACTCCATATTCCTTCATGAAAGACTCAGGTGTTCAGAGCTCAAAGCAGGCCTCCTCCTTGAAAGGCATCTCAAGGGAGAGTGGAAAGGATGACTCTGACCCCTCCATATTAGAGATGCAAACCCTCTAGGACTTTCTTTGTCATAATATCCCTGCTGTCTGCTTGTCCATGGCTGAGCAGGGTAACACAGCTCCCAAGGGAGCTGGCAGGACCTGTGACGGATCCCTTGCTAAGTAAGCACGGAAGTCGAAGCCACTCTGAGCCCCATGTCGCAGCTGCTTGCTGTTCTGCAAAGCTGGGACTTAAGAGGGTCCACCCAGTGCTTTGTTTCCTTTGGTGGAGAGGCCTGGAGCCTCCTTCCAATACTGCTCTCTCTTTGTGGCCCTTTCCCTTGCCTTGAAGCCCAGAAATCAGGAACTGAAACTGTGAGGGGCTCTCTTTCCAAAGGGAGAGCCCTGAGGGCCTAAGGCAGCGTACATCTCAGAAGGGACCTCGCACAGGGATACGGTAATCATGCAGCGAGTGGTGAACACTTACGCAAGGGTCTCCCATGTGCCAGCGGCTGCTTTCAGTCCTTTGTAATAGATTAACATCCCTCAGCAACCCCAGGGAGGTAGTTCACAGATGAGGGAAACTGAGGTACAGTGAGATTGTGCAACGTGCCCAAAGCCATCCTGCCAGTAATTCTATCAGTCCAGCCACACAGGCAGCAAGTGGCAGGTAGCAAGTGGCGCGCTCCAATGCTTCCACTGAAGTGCAGCTAACGGAGGACTATGCACAGAGGTGAGGGCAGAGCCGCGGGACCCCTGAGGGATGCTAAGGCACCGAAGGCCAGCAGCGGAAGGCGGTCACCAGGTGGTGGCCCTGAAGAAGCACAAACAGGGAACCAGGTCACTGAAACCCAGCAAGAGCTGGTCTGGGGAGAGGAAGGCAGCGATGCCCAAACCATGACCTAGCACAGATGGAATACATTCCCAGGCCCCTCTCTCTCCTTTAGGGCTCTGACTTCTTCCTGAAGTCTTCTAGTCAACTCTATTTTATCATCAATGAGTCAGGCAAATTATGCACTGGGTATGAAAAACAGTACGGCAGTTCCACGAAAAATTAAACATGCAATTACCATATAATCCAGCATTTCCACTTCTGGGTGTAACCAAGAGAATTAAAAGCAGAAACTCAAAGATATTTTGCACACCTATGGTTCACAGCAGCACTGATTCACAACAGCCATAGGTGTAAACAATCCTAGTGTCCACGGCAGATGAATGGATAAACAAAATGTGGTCTCCACATACAATGAAATATGATTCTGCCTTAAAAAGGAAGGAGATTCTGACACAGGCTACAACTTGGATGAAACTTGAGGACATGATGCCAAGGGAAGTCAGCCAGTCACGGAAGGTAAGAAATTGTAGGATTCCACTTCCAGGAGGTAACCAGGGTAGTCAGACTCACAGAGACAGGAGGAAGCGCACTGGTGGTTGCCAGGGGTTGAGGGGACAGGAAATGGGGAGCGCTTAATGAGTGCAGTTTCAGTTTTACAACAGGAAACATTCTGGATATTGCACAACACTGGGAGTGGCCGTAACACTAGGAGCCTGCACACCTACAAATGGGTAAGATACTACGTTTTATGCTATGTGTCTTTTACCACCAATTTTTATAAAATGGAAATTAGCCTAGACCTGAGGCTTTCACAGTGCGCTCTGTGGAGACCTGAATTAATTGGAAGGATGGAAGGTCATAGTCTGCTTTTAGGGGAAAAAGGGAGGCATAGTGAGGTCAAACAGCTGGGCTCTGGCCCCACGCCTACTCGAGCAGAAGAGGGCTGCTCTGTCTGATCAACAGAGGCACTCCTCTTAAGATTTCCAGCAAAGGGCTGGGCACCGTGGTTCACGCCTGTAATTTCAACACTTTGGGAGGGTGAGGAAGGTGGATCACGTGAGGTCAGGAGTTCGAGACCAGCCGGGCCAACATGGAGAAACACCATCTCTACTAAAAATACAAAAATCAGCTGGACGTGGTGGTACACATCTGTAATCCCAGCTGCTTGGGAGGCTGAGGCAGGAGAATCACTTGAACCCAGGAGGTGGAGGTTGTAGTGAGCGGAGATTGTCCCACTGCACTCCAGTCCAGATTGGGCGACGGAGCGAGACTCCATTTCAAAACAAACAAAAGATTTCCAGCAAAGAGTTCTGTTGCAAAAACAAAGTTCGAAAACCTGGGCGTTATCACTCTAACGGGGAGGGTTGCTGACACACAACTGCAGGCCACGTCATTCAAACTATGGTCTCCACGTGGCGCCCCTTGCAGCTGTGCCGGAGCAGCACTGCTAAGAGGCATGTTTCACCTGCACGGCTATGGCAAGAGCCAAAACACCAAATCTCAACTACAGACAGGTGTGTTCTCACATCGCCACTCTGCACTAGTAACTAATCAGGTACTGGACGCTCCCAAATGCCTGCTATACATCAGACACTGTGGGGTGCGGCAGTTGCTACATTTTTGGATTTCACAGCAGAGTCAAATATAAAATATTGAAGGGCAAATGACAGAAGTGTCACCTTTTTATTTCTACAAGTAAAATTTTAATAAGAAAAGCTGCCATGATCCAAAATTACGATTTCCTAAAATTAGGTACATTTACACAGCAAAACACAGTAGGTGGGGGCATTATCTAGAATAAAGAACAAGACTGTAAATTGAATAAATTAAGCTTACGACAAACTCTGCACCTTGTACTACTCTCTCACTTTTGCGGTGGATAGGTAAGACCTAGCTCAAAGGCAGGCGGTCCTCAGCCAACGAGCACTTGGGTGCTCTGGCCCAAGCCCCCATTTGTAGCCTGAGAGCTGCTCTCCTAAGACCAGCTCCCAGCTCTCACTCTCAGAACTGCGGATGCCCATACATCAGTGGCATTTATGCAGCTCCTATGGTATTCAAAGCACACTGCATGAGGCAGAGAGGAAAGAGGGAAGCCTGAGCGCTCCGAGATGAAGGTGCACACAGACAGACAAGCTCCCTGAAGGTTCATGAATGGAAGATATTTTAAACATAAAAATTTAAAAGGAGCAAAAATAATTTTTTTTTTTTTTTTTTTTTTTTGAGACGAATTCTCACTCTGTTGCCTGGGCTGAGTACTGTGGTGTGATCTTGGCTCACAGCAGCCTCTGCCTCCCGGGTTCAGGCGACTCTCTTGCCTCAGCCTCCCAGGTAGCTGGGATCACAGGTGCCCGCCACTACGCCCAGCTTTTTTTTTTTTTTTCTTTTTTGGTATGTTTAGTAGAGACAGGGTTTCACCCTGTTGGCCAGGCTGGTCTCAAACTCCTGACCTGTAATCCACCCACCTCGGCCTCCCAAGGTGCTGGGTTTATAAGTGTGAGCCACTGTGCCCGGCTGAAAAATAGTTTTTTTTAAAGACAAAGAGAGAGAGACAAACATCTCAAGTAAGAAAATGTACAAAACCCATGCCAGATTAGAAGCTTCAAACCCTACAAGACGAAGGAAGAGAGAAGCTTCCTTAGTGAAACAAACCTTGGGCTTATCGCATTGCCAAGAAAGGGAGGCTCCAAGAAGCTAAGTAACTTGGCCAAGGTCACTCAATCTTAAGTCTCAGAGTCGAAGTTTGACCTTCCCTAAGGCCAGAGGAACCAGGCGCCCTCACTGGACAACAGTGCCACTCCCCTGACACAGATCCGCTGGAAGGCAGACCCCACAGCCTCTCAGGGACTCTCGGGTCCTAGGGCTCAGACCTAGTTGGTGACTCACTCACTGATTCGGTGTCTCCCCCCTACTCCCCCCTACCCCCCAACCCACCCCCACCTCAACACACCTAATTCAGCTCACATTCCCTTCCCAGGAGAACGCTACAACCTTCTTGCCAGGCCAGTAAAACAAGCCAACTTTCTACCTGCCCTGGAGCAGTGCTGCCCACAACCAGGCAGGGGAGCCTGCAGAATTAATTTCCCATTGTAGCTGCCTAACAACCTCTAATTGCATGGCCAGAGGCCTGCACATTAATGTCAGAGAAAATGGTCATAAATTTAAGAGGGTGATTTCCTTTCCACCTGTCCCCTCTACCTTCATTTCAATAAATCACCCTCCTAAAATGGCAGGGTGGCAGAGCCCAAGGACAAAGGTCAAGGGGGCCCCTGCTGACCCGATCCCTCATTAACATTTAGCAGCTCCTGCCTGGAATGTTCTCTAGGGTTTCCAGAAATGCTGGGGTTGTTAGGAGGGGGCAGACACCCTGCTCAGAGAGGCAGCAATCAGGAAGTAGAATATTCCCTCATGTACCATTCACTGACTCAGATCTCCCCATAGAAAGGGGGATTTACACAGGGCATTCATTCTCTGGGTTGTGGAGGGCTCCTCGGAACCCTGATCAGTACCCACAGGCACACGGGTCCAAACATAGCCAGGAAGAGAGAGTCAGCTCACACGAGCACGTGAGTATGTGTCAGGGGTGTTTGGGTGACAGAGGGTGCCAGATGAGTGGCGCTCTTGGATCACCCTGTCACAAATTTCCTGAACCACAAAAAGGGCCATCAGTTTAAGTACTGACCTGAAATTCATTCTGCCAATGGATTCGTTTCTGTAACACAGAAAGGCCCCCTGGCACTGTGATAAGCACCTGAGTCTGGAGTCAGCAGCCCCTGGGGTCTGGCTCCAACCTTTCAGCCAATATCCCTGAGCCTGGATCCCCTCTTCCGTAAAAGCTGCTTGCGGGAGGCTCACGGGCTGTGAAGTGCTCAGTGAGTGAAGCGCAAGGTGCCGGCAGAGACTCAGGCTTGGTAAATACTGTTGTCTACTACAAAACAATGTTTATGAGAAAGGGCAGGTGTCAGGACCCCTAGGAAGACACCAGAAACAGGAAGTGAGGAAGGAGACCTAAGCATCTAAGACCACCTACCCCCTGCATTTCAATAGGAGGAGTAAAGGCTAGCAGACCGGGCGCCACCTTTATCGCCCTCCTATAGATCACAAGCACGGGGTGCAGGAATCTTTCTGGAAGGCATTGTTTTTACTTAAACAGGATCAATCCCCCCCCACCACGCTTACTCCTTGGATCAAGATCCTTTCACATGTAATTTCTAAAGCTGAAAACCCAAGACCCTTGCACGTGTAATTTCTAGAGTTGTGAGCCTTTAGAAAGGCAGGGACTGTCTTTGTTAGACAAGCTTGGCTGTTAGGCAGCTATGCAGCTATGCCGCCTTGCTCCTAGCCGAATAAATCACCCCTTCCTTCCCAGGTCCGTGTTGGAGAGGTTCCTTTCTAGCAGCCGTTCCTTAGAAGCTGACCTGAACCTAGGACCCGAGACACAGGAGACCTGAATGGCTCCAATGCCAGGCAGGAGCTGCTGTCATTGAGGGTGACCGTAGGAGAGCAGGGAAAGCAAGGTGGAAGGGGTGGGGCTGGGAACAAGGAGAGAAGAAAAGGAAAGGCAACAAAAGGAAGAGCTCAAGTCACAATGGGAAGGTGTGGGGAGAGCTGCTGGTGCCAATGGGGGTTAGGGTAGGGGCTGGGCACACAGGATTGAGAGCCTGACTGCTACTTTCTAACTGTGCGACTCTGGGCAAGTGACTTGGCCTCTCTGTTTTAAGTACATAGCCCAGTGTTGGCCCGTGGGAAGAACTCAAACATGGCTGGCTGTGTAACATCAGCAGCAGGCTGGCATGGTTCGAAACAGCACTCTGTGAGCTATGGGGGCTGCTGATGCCTTTATAGTGGAGGAAGCTATGGGGGCTGTTGATGTCTTTATAGTGGAGGAAGCTATGGGGGCTGTTGATGTCTTTATAGTGGAGGAAGCTATGGGGGCTGTTGATGTCTTTATAGTGGAGGAAGCTATGGGGGCTGTTGATGTCTTTATAGTGGAGGAAGCTATGG
>PVKV010016917.1:0-49300 GCA_004027835.1 Alouatta palliata | reverse complement strand
CGGAGTTTCACTCTTGTTACCCGGGCAGGAGTGCAATGGTGCGATCTCGGCTCACCGCAACCTCCGCCTCCTGGGTTCAAGCAATTCTCCTGCCTCAGCCTCCCGAGTAGCTGGGACTACAGGCATGTGCCACCATGCCCAGCTAATTTTTGTATTTTTAGTAGAGACGGGGTTTCACCATGTTGACCAGGATGGTCTCAATCTCTTGACCTCGTGATCCACCCACCTCGGCCTCCCAAAGTGCTGGGATTACAGGCGTGAGCCACCGCGCCCGGCCTTATATCACTCTCTTTTTTTGAGATGGAATCTTGCTCTTGTCACCCAGAATGGGGTGCAGTGGTGTAACCTTGGCTCACTGCAACCTCTTCCTCAGCCTCCTGAATAGCTATGATTGCAGGTACATGCCACCATACCCAGCTAATTTTCATATTTTTAGTAGAGACGGGGTTTCACCATATTAGCTAGGCTGATCTCGAACTCCTGACCTCAGATGATTTTCCTGCTTTAGCCCAAAGTGCTGGGATTACAGGCGTGAGCTACCATGCCCAACCAGAGTTTCCTTTTCTTTAAAATTTTTTTAGTGGTTTCCTGCCTTCTGACTATTTCACTCTCCTCAAGGATATTAAAATTTAAGTTTTTAGACACATTAGCCCCTCACTTGCTCAGTTTTCTTCATGCAGAGTCAGAGTATTCAGTTTCCAAATAGCATTAGTTTCACAGCTGCCCTATCAGGGTAAGTCCAACTCCTTAGCAGACATTGGAAGACTCTTAAAGTCTCTTTGCTTACCTACAGTGCTTCCCTTCTTCCCATCCCTGGGTCGTTATGAGTAAGTTGCAGTTTCCCAGAAAGTGCTTGCTTGCTTCAATTCTTTCCTCAATCCCTTTTGCCCAGATAACACCTGTTTCACCTGTTAAGCCTTAGTCCAAGGTTTAGCTATGGTCTTTCCCGATCATCCTGCTGTTCTGCATTTCTGCATGTTCTTCCTACCACTGGACCTTTATTTATTTTTTTTGGAGATAGATGCTCACTTTGTCACCCGGGCTGGAGTGTAGTGGTGCAGTCTCGACTCACTGCAACCTCTGCCTCCTGGGCTCAAGCAATTCTCATGCCTCAGCCTCCTGAGTAGCTGGGATTACAGGCACATACCACGACACCCAGATAATATTTGTATTTTTAGTAGAGATGAGGTGTTGCCATGTTGGTTAGGTTAGTCTTGAACTCCTAACCTCAAGTGATCTGCCTGCCTTGGCCTCCCAAAGTGCTGGGATTACAAGTGTGAGCCCCCATGCCCCACCACTCCTATCATGGGACCTTCACACTGTATCACTCTCTACTTCTGCTTCCTTTGCTAGTTTTGAGTGCAAGGACTGAGTCGTATTTCTTTTTTGTGTGTCTCCAGTGTTTAACGTGGTGCCTGGCACTCAGTAGATACTATGTAAATATTGTTGGGTGTGTGATTATATAAATACTAAGAGATGTGATACGTCCGTAACCAGAAAGATCACAGTGACTTCTGCCTGGCCACTGTCTTTATATATTTTTTTAAAGCAAGTTTATAATCCAAAGTTATGCCAACTAAGATCTTAGGATCATTTTTTAAAAAGTACTTCTTGAAGCTAAGCATACTTATTCAAAAGAGAGAGAGGAAAATTCTACCTTTGTGTATAATAAGTGAACATATGTAATGGCTAAACCTAATACACTAATACTGTAGAAATAAACCACTAAATGTGTCTTTCTATTTTTAGAAGAGTATCCAAGCATCAAGAATAAATCTTACTGCACAAATAAAACAAGAGTATTATGGGCCATAGCAGGAGGGGGAAAATACCTTGGGTATAAGGCGAGAAAGTAAAACCAACTTTTAGTACTTGCTTGGTACTAAATGTTATCTAAATGTTCTATTTTACTTTGAGTCTGTTAGTAACGGAAGCTCAGTTGTCACACTCCAGAGGGAGTAGTAGCTCAACTTCATTGTTTCTGTTTTTTTTAAATTTTTTGGACCTCAAAGATTTCTGTGCTTTAATATGCAAATAAATGTACAGGAACGGCCGTGGCAGCTCTGGAGTGAAACAGTTGTGATTCTGTTTATCTTCACAGGTTGTAATGGTGATTATAATCACTTTCAACATTCTATTCAGTTGAAAGGAAAGAAATATGTATTCAACACTTCGTTATGTCAGACATCTAGCTTTCACATTTTATATGTTTTGATTCCAAAAGCCATGATAACAGGATGTTATCCCCGTCTTAGAAATAGAGCTGAAGAACTTAACCAGGCTGGTGGGGTGTGTCATGGGTTCAGATTCTAATGGTTCTGCAGAAAACATTCTTCAGGGCCAAGTGGAAACTTTTGGTATGAGTGAAGCCCGGATTTATATTAGGAGAGGAAAGAATGATGCCATTATGAAACATTTCTTGGTGACATAAAATTAATGTTTCACTGTCCTCATCAGTCTGTCAGAATTTCCATGTCAGACCCTTTATTTCAGGTCTTGTTTTCCACCCAAGCTGTGAAATCTCATGCTAGACTTAAGATATGGCCATTTCAGTACTGGCTGTGTCTAGTAGAAATTGCTATAACTGCGTTAAAAAAAATTCTGTATTAAATTATACAGAACAGAAAATGGTTTCTGGAAATAGATTTCTATCAAGAATGGAAGGGAATGATTTGATTAATTGCCAGCACAAGATTAGAATTATTTAAGAGCAAGTCCATAAAGTAAGATTAGCATAAGAGCAATTCATTTGTAATGCCTTCACTTGCTGTTTCTCCTTCCAGTATCTGTGCATTTCTTTCCTTGGTATTTTGAGAAATAGTAGATCCATCTCTCCAGGGTGACTCCAGTAGATAGGTAGGAAATAAACCATAAGGGTATAAATATGAGACATGAAGTTGTGCTTATAAATAAGTTTAGCCCTGACTTGGACAAAATTCCTCAAGTTTGAGGGATGGGTCAGTGAGGGTCCAGTTAACAACTGAATTGAGAGTAAAATTCTATCGTAGAGGTTAACTCATGGTTTTACCATCAGGAAAACTGATAGTTATGAGTTAATGTGTAGGATAGAATTTTACTCTGTAGTGATATATATATACTAGCTTATGTGTGATAGTGCAGGAAGTTTATGACATAGGGGTTTTCTTATACTTGAAACACTGCAATTGATAGCCAGCACCCATATAGCACTTACTGTACACACTGTTCTAAGCACTTTTAACTCATTTGATCCTCACAACAATTCTGAAGAGATAGGCAGTGTTGTGATTCTCATTTTACAGATGAGGAAACAGGCACTGAGGCGCAGGGAGGTTCAGTAACTTGTCCACAGTCACATGGTTGGAGAATGGTGGTGCTGGGATTCAGACCCAGGCAGTATGAGTCCAGATGCCATGCCGTGAAACCACGTGTTCTGCTGCCTCTCGTGATTCTCCTTTTCTTGAAGTTCTGTCACACCGAAATGACACCATTAATCAAATGTCGAGGTATTGAAGAATGAAGCTTTTTTTCCTTTTTTTCTTTTTGAGATGCAGTCTCGCTCTGTTGCCCAGGCTGGACTGCAGTGGCAGCATCTCGACTCACTGCAACCTCCATCTCCCGGGTTCAAGCAATTCTCCTGCCTCAGCCTCCTGAATAGTGAGAATTACAGGCATGTGCCACGACGCCTGGCCAATTTTTGTTTTCTTAGTAGAGATGGGATTTCGCCACGTTGGCCAGGCTGGTCTCAAACTCCTGGCCTTAGGTGATCTGCTTGCCTCAGCTTCCCAAAGTGCTGGGGTTACAGGCATGGGCCAGCATGCCCAGCCAGAAGCATTTTTTTCAATTCAGTAACACGGTAGCACTTAGTATGCTTCCTGCCCGTAGTGAGAGGTTATGGCCCGATGCATGGGCCTCTGTTCGGTCTGTGTCATGCCAGATTTGGCAGGGCATGGGGCAGAAGGCGTATATGAAAACAATGCATTGTAACAGCACATCTATCACGTACATTATATTACATCTTAATCTGAATGAAATAACAGTTTTTGAAGCATATGGGAAGGAAGGAGATACTTTTTGAGCTCATTGGGAGATGGCTGCTATTTAGGGCTTTGTAGGTTGCTAGAATTTCCTTTGACTAGGAAAATGGAAGAAGCTGTTGTAAGATAAAGGAATGGCGTGTGTAAGAGAGGGACGAGAGGGACTCATGTTTGGGGGCAGTAGACTGCGAGAGCTCATTCTATATGAGATGTGGCCCCCACTGCCCCCTAAATGGAAGAGAAGATTGGAGAAATATGTAGAGAGCTACTCTATGCTTCGCCACATACTGCTTCTTTATTAAATACATTGTTTCCTCTTGTATGTTTCTGTTTTTATGTCCTGTCATTTTCTGAACAAAGTTACAAATACAGAGATTACTGTATCTATATGTAGAAGATACATTGTATTGAAGCTTGGAGAATAGCCTCTTAAGTTTAAAACAATCTTGTCCAACCGGTAGGCCACGTGCAGCCCAGGATGGCTTTGAATGTGGCACAACACAAACTTGTAAACTTTCTGAAAATATTATGAGGCTTTTTTTTTTTCTCCAACTTATCAGCTATCGTTAGTGTTAGTGTATTTTATATGTGGCCCAAGACAATTCTTCAAGTGTGCCCGAGGGAAGCCAAAACATTGGACACCTCTGGTTTAAAACTTGTGCTACTTTGACACTTCTTTCTACTCTCTCTACTTTAAGGAAGTTGGCAGTATTGATTATAGATAGCACCATGTGGGGAGTCCAAGGTCTTACTGCATGGAAATGATGACTGGAGATGAGATACTCAGTTATACTAGATATACGTATTACTAAGAGAAAAATGAAGAATTAAAACATTCACATATTAAAAATCAGCAACGCTCTCTATTTTAGAAACTGTCTACTGATTTATTCAGTCAGAATTTCTAGTTCGTGATCGGTAGTTTATTCCTCCTTTCTCCATGGGCTAACCTTGGGCTGATATGTTTTCACTGTGGTCAGAAACCTTGCTAAGGAAAGGAAAAGGGTGCTGCAGTATACTGGTACCCTAGTTTGGAGTGTAAGATAAGTTTTCATCTGGGCTTCAGATTTGAGAAATACAAGTTTACATGATACTGCTACCATGCTAATGTGAACTTACCATATACCACCACCCCATGAGTGCAAAGGATGCTGGAACAGAGAGAAGCTAAGTAGGTTGCCCTCATGTGTGGGTGGTGAACTGGGGAGCTGTAATTGGAAATCAGGCAGATTTATCGAATGTCTGTTTCCATTGCAGTAGTTTTTTAGTTGCTGAAGCTGTATGGATAAGTAGCCAATCCTTTTTTCTTAACTCTTCATTTTTTCCTTCTCTTAGGTTTCTAATAAAGTATGATTTGTGGTGGTGTTTGTGGTAATTGGAAGAAAACTCTCACTGGTTTAGAAAGCTTGGCTCACACTTGTAAGGGCTTCCATTAGCTTCCATTCAGATTTGTGTTGAAGTTAAATGGCTGTAAACTAGCTTAAATCATTTTCTCATGTTGTTGAATTAATGCATGAAACTATACATTCTCAGTGAATGAACTATCCTAAAATGTGAAAATGGGAGATGACTTATTTTTAAAAAATTTAAAACATTTAAACTTGATTCTTAAGTTTATTTACAATGTAGAAAATAGCTTCAAACATGACTTCTAAATATGAAGATGTTTTTCTTAATGCTGTTATAGTTGTGAAGAGTTGTACATGGATGACTTAAAATGTAATAGGTGGATTACAAAATAAGATGATCATATCATGAATCATTTGCCTAACAGTACCTGTGAAGTTTTCTTCTTAGTAAACCTAATTTTATCATGTGCCAAATTTTGTTTAATACTAAAGTGATTTTTGTTGCTTTAGTTTCACTTTAGTTTCTTTAATCTGAATGGTACATTAATACGGAAAACCTCTCTAGCATTCTTCTGTTTTAATTTTAAAATGAGGCTTAATTTTGTTTGTATCACAGATATATGACTTTAAGTTGAAATGATCATTAATTAACAGTTGAGAAACATGCAGGATTGATTTTTATTTAATTTTTAGGTGCTAATTCAAGTTTAGGGATAATGACCGATAGGCACCATTATCCTTTTTTTTTTTTTTTTCTGTTTTACTTACTTTGCACAACCAGGCACCATAGCACATACTGGTATTGAGCTGGGTTGATGTCTATGTGATGCGAATTAACTTTCAAATCATATTTTATAAAGCCGAGTTATTGGGCTGGAGCAGGAGTAGTTGGTATGCTTAAGACTTGTCATGGTGGATTGGGTGCGGTGGTCACACCTGTAATCCCAACACTTTGGGAGACCGAGGTGGGCAGATGACTTGAGGTTGGGAGTTTGAGACCAGCCTGGCCAATGTGGTGAAACCTCATCTCCACTAAAAATACAAAAGTTAGCCGGGTGTGGTGGTGGGAGCCTGTAATCCCAGTTACTTGGGAGGCTGAGGCAGGAGAATCACTTGAACCCAGGAGACAGAGGTTGCAGTGAGCTGAGATTGCACCATTGCACTCCAGCCTGGGTGACAAAAAAACAAAAACAAACTTGCCATGGTGGCTGGGCACAGTGAGTCACGCCTGTAATCCCAGGACTTTGTGAAGCCTAGGTGGGCAGATTGCTTGAATTCAGGAGTTTTAGACCAGCCTCGGTAACATGGAAAAAATCTGTCTCTACAAACAAATATGAAAATTAACTAGGCTAATTTTTATTAACCTGTAGTCTCAGCTACTTTGGAAGTGGGAGGATTGCCTGAGCCCAGTGGTCGAAGCTGAAGTGAGCCAAGATTGTGCCACTGTACATTAGCCTGGGTGATAGAGTGAGGCCCTGTCCCTTTCATCCTCAAAAAAGGTTTGACGTAGTGGTCTGCCATGGAGGTCTACCATGAATATAATGAAACATTGTGGAGGATAATTTAGAGGCTCTGGATTTTATAGTTTAATTTTGTGAGTAATACAACAATTGAAGTAATGCTTTTCTAGATGTTACATGTTTTGTTTAAAGTAAACTCTGGAAAATATAAAGCATTTGTGATTTTAATTTTGATAGTGTCATTTGTGCACAAGATGTTTTTGGCCAATTTGCCCATTGGTGAAGAATTATTAAAGGTCCAAGTTTTATCTCAAAATTATGAAGCACATTATTAACTTTGGCTTTTGTTGTATTTCCCATGTGTTCCTTTTTGTCAAGTTATATTTTATATTTTATGTTTTTTGTCCTGCTAGCCTGAGACTTTTTCTTATATGGAGACTTTTTCTTAGAATGAAAAATTTTTTTTAATGTAGAATATATTTTGTGTCAGGTGAGCAAAACTTTTGGTCATTAAGAAGGAACTGGGTATCTCTTACAGAACAATGGGTTTTGCTATTACTAAAATTATATATTCATAGGTGGTAATCATGCAATAACCTGAATTCATAGACTTTTTTTTTTGAGACAGAGTCTTGCTCTGTCACTCAGGCTGGAGTGCAGTGGTGCGATCTCGGCTCACTGCAACTTCTGCCTACTGGGTTCAAGCGACTCTCCTGCCTCAGCCTCCCAGGCAGCTGGGATTACAGGTGCTTGCCACCACACCTGACTAATTTTTTTGTATTTTCAGTAGAGACAGGGTTTCACCTTGTTGGCCAGGCTGGCCTGACTGCAGGTGATCTGCCCCCTTGACCTCCCAAAGTGTTGGGATTACAGGTGTGAGCCACTGCTCCTGGCTCTGAATTTGTGTACATTTAAGTACTGACCTTTGTTGACCTTGGTGAATCCTATTGTTATAGGGTCAGGAAAAGCCATGTTCTTAGAATTTGAGAGTAAGAATTTGAGAGTAAGAAAGGACCGTAGAGACTGTCTAGTCCAGGTTCTTGAATTTATACCTGTAGAACTGGCTGTAAGAATTAAGTAACTTGCTGTAAACCAAACCTCCAGAGAGTGGCCACTTAAATCTCCAGCCCCTACCTGCTATAGGGTGACACTGTGCTATGAACCTTTGTACTTGTACTCTGTAGTCTTGACTCTCAAGTGCCATTCCCAGTGAGTACAAGTGCCCATCCAATACTCTATTTAAAAAAAAAAAAAATAGCATGAAGGAATCTGCAAACAAAGCCGACATGAAATTCCTTTTCTTTTCTTTGAAAAAGGGCAGTGTCTTTGAGAGACAAATAGACATCTAAAGCCTAGGAGTTTTACCAAGTAAATAAGGATTGTATGATTAGCTTTTATAATTTATAGGGGAACAGTCTAGTATAGAACTTATATTAAAGAATATTAAAGATACTTATATTAAAAATATTAAAGTATAAATAATTTGTATTAAAGAGTATTAAAAATGCTTCAGACTTTTGATTTGTATTGGATGAGAATTCATGGGCAAGGAAGATGACCCTTCATGAAATTATATATTTTTTCTCTCTAACTTTTACTCTGTGATTCTCTGGCAACAGGCTATACAGCTCTGGCGTTACTTAGTCTGCAAAAATCTTACATTGTTTTCATACCAGAGCTGATTTTGCCTTTTATGTATTAACTAAAATACATACATACAAATAAATTACTCATTTTTCTACAAATGTACATATTTTTTAGTATCTCCCTAAACGAGATTTAAAACTTGACTAAATGTAGTTGTAGAGTTTATTATTTGGTAGTTTTGCATTCTGTAGTTTATGTAACTTCGTCTTCAAAATTGAAATTATTTCTGAGTGGTACAAGCCAAATACAGAAGTCAGAGCTTTATTTTTCATAGTTTCAGTGTTGTTTTGAGGTTCTGATCTTGGAAATAAAGATGCAGAAAATAAACACACAAAATATACAAAATAACCAATCCGATGATAACTTATTAAACATGGACAATTATGTATGCTTTTTGCGATGTTTATTTTCTAGGTTAATCCAAGCAGAACATAATAGTCTTGTAAATATTCCTTGGAAAATTTTCCTTCACATGCTAGATTTCTGAGTTGCTTTATAGAAATTAGCATGAAACAATGGTTCCTTTTTTTTCCTGACCACTGCTGATTTGATAGAACTTAAGTGCCAAGGACAGTTTCCATGTCACTCTTAATTGCTCTTTTGTGCCTGCTGTATGGGTGTTACTGTCTCTCTTTTCAAATAATTTACCTTTTTTTTTTCTTTTTTTAAGATGTAGTCTTACTCCATTGTCCAGGCTGGAGTGTTGTAATAGCATGATTTCTGCTCACTATAACCTCTGCCTCCTGGGTTCAAGTGATTCCCCCTGCCTCAGCCTCCCAAGTAGCTGGGATTACAGGCATGTGCCACCGTGCTTGGCCAATGTTTGTATTTTTAGTAGAGACAGGGTTTTGCCACATTGGCCAGGCTGTCCTCTAATTACTGACGTCAGGTGATCCACGCACCTCAGCCTCCCAAAGTGCTGGGATTAGCTTACTTTTCTTGAAAAGGTGTGTTAGCTTACTTTTCTTGAAAAAAAAAAAATCTTTGATAGTTCCCAGAATGAAGGATTGAGGGGACTTGTATTTGTTCCATGAACTCAGACCCATGCCAACCACATCTCGTCCTGAAGTGATCAAACCATCCTTGGCTCTAACTGGAGTTTTTTCTCATTGGTATTCTTCTGAAATCTTTAGAAGAAATAGGTTTCTTTGGTCCAAACTTTTTAAACTTTTAGTTGCTTTGGAGTAATATCACTCTGGGTGAGGTCAGCCTTATCAGGGTGGTTGCTGGGTGCATTGCTTCTCATTGGCAGTAATCTCATTTACAAGCATAGTTAATAGGAATGGAAGGCCAAAGATCTTATGTCATTGCCTGGTCTCTTAGGAGAGATGAAATAGGAATTCAAGCCTCAGAGATCTGGAAAACTATCTTCCTGTAGACTAATACCATCTACAGGAAGTAGACTGTAGACTAATACTGTCCTGTAGAATTTTGTGTTATCATGAAATTTCCTAATCTGCACTATTTAGTATGGTAGCCACTAGCACCATATGGGTATTAAGCACTTCAAATGTAGAACTGAATTCTTTATTTAATTCATTAAAGTTTAAAGTTAAATGGCTACCTGTGGCTGGTGGCTACTGTATTGGAAGATTCAAATTTAGGCTATTTAAAAAAAAATAAAATATTTTAATTTTTTAAAAAAGAGATGGAATCTCACTCTGTCACCCAGGCTAGAGTGCAGTGGTACAATCCTAGTTCACTGCAGCCTCCAACTCCTGGCCTCAAGTAATCCTCCCACCTTAGCCTCCCAAGTAGCTAGGAATACAGGCAGCTCTCACCATGCCCAGCTAATTTTTTTTTTTTTTTTTTGTAGAGATGGAGTCTTGCTATGTTGTCCAGGTTGGTCTCCAACTTCTAACCTCAAGCAATCCTTTTGTCTCAGCCTCCCAAAGTGGTGGGATTATAGGCATGAACCACTGCACCTGCCTAGCTTTGGAGTATTCTTAGGGAGTAACATTGAATCATATTTTTTAAACCTGAATTTCATTGTAAAATAAAACACAGATATAGAAAACCACACAAAACAAAGGCATAGTTTAATGAATTATAGACCAATATTCCTGTAACCACTGCCCAGGGTAGTGGAAATTGACCTCTCCTCCATGTGCCTCATTCCTCCCACCAAGGTAATCACTATTGTGACTTTAAGATTCATGGCTTCCTCATGTTTTTTAGTTTTATCACCCAATTGATTATCCTTAGACACTATAGTTTGATCTTGCATATTTAAAAATAATTGGAAATGTCCTTAAATCTCAAATGATCACTTCTTCCTCCATCTCCTCCTTTTCCTTATAATTTATTTGGGGGAGTACCTGACTTCTCTTGACCTGTAGAGTTTTCCACAGTCAGAATTTTGCTAATCACATGCTCCTAGCGCATGTTATCACATTCCTTTGTAGTTTCTGCAAATTGGCAGCTTGTTGCATTGGTTCAAATGATCATACTCAGGTCAGTCTGAGTTATTTAGCTTTTAAGTTGCTTTTATAACTTCACATGCTTGTTAATTATATGTTTATTATTGTGGAGAGAACACTAGTGGAATGTTTTCTATCAAGGTGACGAAAATCGAGAGCAGTTAATATAATTAAATGGTTTATGTTAAATTTTGCTGTATCTAAAATGCAACATGGAGACATGTACTTCATGCTACTTGTGGAAAATTAGATTGTCAGAGGTATCTCTAAATGTATTTAATATGTTCATTGCACCTCTATGCAGACTGAGTTTTTACCAACTACTTCTGTGGGCAAGAAGTGTGTATAGGTGTGTCTTCCGGGAGTGATAGAAAGAATTGCTAATCAGCCAGGCATGGTGGCTCACGCCTTTAATCCCAGCTTGGGAGGCTGGGTGGATCACTTGAGACCAGGAGTTTGAGACCAGTCTGGCCAACATGGTAAAACCCCATCTCTACTAAAAATACAAAAATAAGCTGAGCGTGGTGGTGCATGCCTGTAATCCTGGCTACCTGGGAGGCTGAGACAGATGGCTTGAACCTGGGAGGTGGAGGTTGCAGTGACCCAAGATCTGCCACTGCCTCACTCCAGCCTAGGTAACAGAGAAGACTCTGTCTCAAAAAAAAAAAAAAAAAAAAAAAAAAAAAAAATTGCTAATCAAATTGTTATAGCCATTTACTTGTCTAAACTTCACCCACATGACTGTACATAGGGTCTTTTTTTTTTTTTTCCTGGTCTTTCAATTTCCAACACAAGATCAAAATTGTGTTTTAGTTATTTTTGTGCACTAGAACATCTGGAGGGCAAAGAGAGTAAGAGGTGAATTGGGTGTGTTCCTGTTTGGAGCAACAGATGGTCAACAACCCTTGAACCTGCTGTGTATAGAACTTTACACAAACAGTGATAGGGAGAAGGAGAGTTTTCATAAAAATTAGTCTCTTCTCTCTTATCACGGAGTTTATAACTAGATAAATATGACTTAGATGCACAAAATATTAAAGGGTGTTTTAATAAAGAAATATAGACCAGGTGCAGTGGCTCATGCCTGTGTAATCCCAGCAGTTCAGGAAGCTCAGGCAGGCAGATCATCAAGCTGAGGTCAGGAGTTCAAGACTAGCCTGGCCAACATGATGAAACCCCATCTCTACTAAAAATACCACCCCCCCCCAAAAAAAAATTAGCCAGGCATGGTGGTTTGTGTGCCTGTAATCCCAGCTACTGGGGAGGCTGAGGCAAGAGAATTGCTTGAACCCAGGAGGCAGAGGTTGCAGTGAGCTGGGATAGTGCCACTGCACTCTAGCATGGGTAGTAGAGCGGGACTCCATCTCAAAAAAAAGTCAACATATGTAAGTCAATATATAAAAAAAAATTCAAGAGACTTTTCAATATGATAAAAGAGCAGTAGACTGGAAATTAGGTAATCTTGATTTGGCTCCAGTATAGGCATTTGTCCTCGTGTGTGGAAATGGGGGAGTTGGACTGTAGTAGGGGTAGCAAATGTATGACATTCTTGCCAGAAACTATGGCCGATAACGCTCATTAGTTACGGTCTTCATTCAGCTTCAGAATTGTTCTCAAATTTAGGGTTTCAGTGGCCACTACATATTGGTTGATTGGAACTGACATAGGAGACAAAAATTTGTAATTCCTAGGCTCTATTCTTTTCAAGTCCCGTCCTAGCTACAGATCTCCTCTGAGAATAAAGAAAAATCCTTGCAAGCTCTGAATCACCCTTCTAGTAAGTGTTTATATAACATATTTCCCCCACTTCTTTTAATTCTTCCCTAGATGCACAGCATCTCAGAAAAACAAGCAGCTATGCCAGTAAAAATGCTTCCTAAAAATGTTATCCATTGAAATATTGAACATTTCATGCAAAATAAACCATTGATCATTGTGTATTGACCTTAGGCCAAAATTGAGTTGGTTTAGAATGGGGTGGGGGGGAACCAGCAATCCTTTTTATCCCTGATGTTATTTTTCTTTATTAGCAGCATGTAAAATGTTAAATTTTTCTAACTTTTATTGGGCCCATGCTGATGTTTATTACTATTTATGGGAGCTCCTTGCAGTTCAGATTTGGTATTTGAGTCATGTATTGATTTCATGGTCTTTTACAGAGCTCTGTGACATGAGTCTTCTCTCTGGCACCCCCTGCCTCACTTAAAAAAAATCTGGACAGGAAATAACAAAATACTAGGAGTAGACTTTTGTGTTTGCTCTTAAAGGAACCATAAGGAAGGGCAAAAGTGGGGTCCTCACCTCAGCAATGCTTGATGGTAGTAGGAGTACAGCATCCTATTCATAAATCCACAGGAGAGAAAGTCATGTTGGAAACAGCAAGTTGGGAGGCAAACGTTCCTGAAAACCTCTTGAGAACTGGGTGCAGAGAAGGGAGAAAAAGCCCTAAGGGATGGGTGGTTGTGATTTATTGAAAGCTCATTCACAATCCTTTAGCTAGCTAGCGAGCCCGAGGATTACTTTTGAGTTTATAGGACTGCATGCTTTTGCATGCACAAATCCTATTTTTGCAGATTTGACCTTTAAAATGATTTCCATTCCTGTCTCTCATCCCTCCCCACCTTTCCCCCTTTTAAAACTGGCCTTTTGTATGAAGTTTTAGGTTTTGTGGTTGATGTGAAGGCTCTAAGATCTCCATCTGTGACTGGCTACCATCCATTCATACAGCTAATAATTAGTTAACAGGTACCATGCTAGTTATTAGGAATAATCGGAGGACCTCACATTTGTCAGGAACCCCATTTATGTATGACCCGTTGTTAGGCAATTTATGTAGATATGTTTTTCTCATTTAATCTTCACCAGATGAGACAGATTATTTTCTGGATGCAAGTCAGGTTAAGTGTTGCCCAAATCACACAACTACATGACTAGGTTAGTGTTTGAGTGTAGATTTTCATATTGGTTCATTTTGTTTTTCTCAGCACATGGATTTTTGTGACATTTCATAAGAAAATATTTTTGAAGGTAAATTCTCCATGGGTTTGTATATTTTTAAAAGCAGATATTGTCTTCCCTGCCCTCTGCCCTCACTCACCCATAATAAATTGTAAAAATCTGTCTGTAAGAGCATGCTCTTTAATTTCCTGTCTTATATCCTGGTGGTATAAAACAAATGTGGCTGAGTCTGACAAACATGAGATTGAGGAGGTTTCAAAGATGCGTGAACATGGGTTCACATATAATCAAAGGTTAATTCAACGGTAACACTTTACTTTTGAGGAGCTTCCTCTTTTCTGTATCCCTGCCTAAGGATGAAAGCTGCTAGGAGCTCAGACAACTCAGTAATTGTGTGCCTGTCACATGCCTAGTCTGTTCATCCTTTTGAGCTGCTGAGATCAATTACGTTGAATATAGCCAGAGTAGGGTGTAGTCTGGGTACAAACTCAGCTTGTCTTAGCATTGGCAGTGTGTGACTTCTATATCTGATGTGTCCATCCAGTTCATATTTTGGAGTTTACTTAGATAGGCTGCTTATTCATCAGTATTTGAAAATTCTTGATAGTTTAAAGTTTGATCCAGGGCGGATGTGCTGAAACTGATATCAAACCTTATCTTTGTTTTACTTTTGATAATGGATTCATGTAAAAATCACCACACATGGTGATGTACACCTGCAATTTCAGCTACTCAGGAGGCCAAAGTCGGGGGAATTACTTGAGCCCTGGGGTTTAAAGCTATAGTGAGCTATGATCATACCACTGCACTCCTGCCTGAGTGACCAAATGAGACCCTGTCTCTTAATAATTACGTAAATAAAAATATTCCTGGATGGGCCAGGTGCAGTGGCTTATGCCTGTAATCCCAGCACTTTGGGAGGCCAAGGTGGGTGGATTACCTGGGGCCAGGAGTTTGAGACCAACCTGGCTAACATGGTGAAATTCCATCTCTACTAAAAATACAAAAATAGCTGAGTGTAATGGCGTGTGCTTGTAATCCCAGCTACTGGGGAGGCTGAGGCCTGAGAATCACTGGAACCTGGGTGGAAGTTGCAGTGAGCCAAGATCACACCCTTGTACTCCAGCCTGCGTGACACAGTGAGACTGTCTCAAAAATACAATTTCTGGATGTTTCTCTCGTGCTCACATAACCTCCAGCCATCTGACATCACCTCTGTAAATTTCATGTCCTGTGTCTCCTTCTTCCACATGACTTACATTCTTTATTTCAATCCACCCTTTTTGCTCTCATCTCTATTTCTCATCTTTTTGAAATTTGTAATCATCAGATAGCTTTTATTTGAGTGTTAATATGACAAGTTTGGAGGAGAATTATTTCACAGAATGAGGTCTAACATTTTAGGTGACTGTTCCACAGATTTTCCCCCTAAGGATTCATTGCCATATTTGCCAGCCACAGTGTCTGATGCTGGAGATACAAGTGAGCAAAGCTGCAGCTACGTCTGCTGGAGTCCCTCTAGTGATGGACCCAGCCACTAATCCGATAATCCAAAGACTGCATCCAGAGTTATGAAGGAAAGGGCCACGGGATTTTGGCATTGTATAACTGGGACCTAACTTAATCTGAAGGATCAGGAACATCTCACCTGAGAAGATAACATCATCCCCTCTGTTGCCCAGGTAAGAGTGCGGTGGTGATCATAGCTCACCACAATCTCAATCTCCTGGGCTCAGTCCTCCTGCCTCAGCCTCCCGAGTAGCTGAGTATTAACAGGGGCATGCCCCTGTGTCTGGCTATTAAAAGATAATTTTTTTTTTTTCTTACTGGAGTTGGGGTCTCACTATGTTTATCCAGGCTGGTCTTGAACTTCTGGCCTCAGGTGATGATCTTCCTACCTTGGCTTCCCAAAGTGTTGGGATTACAGGCATGAGCTGCCACACCTAGCTGGAAATAATATTTGAATAAACTCTAAAGGATAAAAGGATGTAACCAATTGAAAATGAAAGGAAAAGCCTTCTAGGTAAAGCAACCAGCAAATGCAAAGGCCCTAAAAGGGGAGCATTGTGTGTTCTAGAAACTGAAGGCAGAGGCCGGGCGCAGTGGCTCATGCCTGTAATCCTAGCACTTTGGGAGGCTGAGGTGGGTGGATCACTTGAGGTCAGGCGTTCGAGACAAGCCTGTCTCTACTAAAAATATGAAAATTAGCCAGGCATGGTGGTATATACCTGTAATCTCAGGTACTCAGGACAATGAGGCAGGGGAATCGCTTGAACCTGGGAGGTGGAGGTTGCAGTGAGCTGAGATGGTATCACTGAACTCCAGCCTGGATGACAGAGCCAGACTCCATCTCAAAAAAAAATCTGAAGGCTGATCTCATTTGCTGGAGTGTTTTGAATGAGGAGTATTATGGGTGAGAAGAGGCTGGAGAAGTAGGCAGGAGCCACCCGGCAGGTCTTAGACCATGTTAAAAATTCAGTCCTTTAGCCCAAGAACCATGGGAATCTTTGAAAGGGCTTTAAGCGAGGTGGTGGCCTGATTAGCGTCTTCTTGGGTGGAGAATCATGCCTACTATTATGTGAAGAACTACCTAAAAGTGGGCAAGAATGGATGGGGCAGCCTGCTGGGAGGTCGTTCCTCATTCTGATGAGAATCTTGGTTCCAGAAACCAGAGACGTGGTGGAGGAGAAAGGTCTACAAATCCAGGGTCCTATTTAGGAGAGATCAGCTGGACATGAATTGGATGTGGAAGGGAGGGGAGGGTATCAAAGGTCAGAGGACTGTGGTACCATTCACTTATTACATAGCATGCTAGAGGAAGACCATGTGGTTTTAGGGGAGACTATGTGGTTTTAAGCCTGTTGAATGAGAAGTGCCTTAGAGGTCTCCAGGTGTATAGTGCAGGACTGGGGTGCTGGGAAGGCAGCTGGATTTAGGTGCTTGAGCTGAGAGACGCAGCCAGGGCTGGAGAGTCATCTGCTTACAAGTTAAGTTGAATGAATGGCAAGGATTTGAGTGCCTGGAGGAAGGCACAGATAGAAAAGATGAGAGAGCTGATGCAATCAGTATAGTTTAGTCATCTACGGAGATGAGAATGAACAAGAAAGGGCACGGGTTGCCCAGAGAGGCAGGAACAAAACCAGGAGCTGTGGTTTTTGCAAAGTCAAGAGAAGAGAGAATTTTAAGCCATAGGTAGGGTGAGGTTTCAGGACGGGAGCTGCTCTGCTGGCCTGTGGAGGCTGAAGCTTCGTTGTAATGGGTAGAGTCAAGGAAATACCACCGCAGCTAGCTGAGCAGTAATTCCCTGGAGAGTTACCAAGACTTGCTCAGTCAAACATACCCCATCATTTATCAGGATAGTTCTGTTTTCCCATACATTGTCTTTGATTGAAATGTCGGTCTTTTTGCAGCCAACTGGGATGAAAATGGTGTGAATCATGTTATCTGTCTTTAGAAAGAAACTGATAAAATTGAGTTTCCTTTGTTCTTTTATTTCCATGCATTCAATACCTAGTCCTCACTGAGCTGGTCTTACTCAGCCCCTTCCCTCTGCTGGTCTGTTGGGTCTAATACAGATGGAAACAACTGGGAAGATAAGCTGTTTTCCTGGAGATTTTTTTTTTTTTTTTTTTTTTTAAGACAAGAGTTTTACTCTTGTCTCCCAGGCTGGAGTTTGGTGGTGTAATCTTGGCTCACTGCAACCTCTGCCCCCCAGGTTCAAGAGATTCTCCTGTCTCAGCCTCCCAAGTAGCTGGGATGACAGGCACCCTCCACCCCGCCCAGCTAACTTTTTGTATTTTTAGTAAAGATGGGGTTTTGCCACGTTGGCTAGGCTGGTTTCAAACTCCTGACCTCAGGTGATCCACCTGCCTCCACCTCCCAAAGTGCTGGGATTGCAGGCTGTGAGCCACTGTGCCTGGCCTCTGGAGATAATACTGATGTGTGGACTCAGGGAGGTACCAAACCCAGCTGTTGCCCCCTTTCCTTTATTTACTTATCCAGGACATTTATCTATATCTGTAAAAGGATTTATTATTATTCTTTAGAATCGTACAGCTGTAATATCTATTCATCCTATCAGAAGAGATAAAGCGGATCAGTAGGCAAGTATTTGTTGGTGCTTGAGAGAGATTTTATTAAGCTAAAATATTACATTAAAGACTCAACTCCATTTTCAAATATTAAGAGGGCCTCAGGATGATTGTAGGAAACAGGTATTTGGAAGATCGTGTACACTGACAATAACTAGATTACAAAATTTTATAAATTAGTTAAGATGGACTTTAAAATAGCAACAGGAAAAACAATTTTGGACTCCTCTGCAGTTGTGAGTGAAGCTGATAGTCATGAGATTTATGGGTTCTGGGGATCCCAGTAGGGATGAATAAGGCACATGCTGCTAGTATGGTCACTGTTTCTGCTCTTGGATATATTATTTACTTCTGTCCTCTTTTAGTAAGACTTTGATCTGCATTAGTAATTGCTCTATACTTTTAATCTCTGGAGCAACTCCATAAATTAACAAGGGAGTGTGTCTAAGGTGATGCTGATAGCCCTGAAGATAAGTTTTATGTAGTGCTTTTGGGATGATGTGTTGAGATGGGATGTCAGAAAGAATAATTTGGAATCTTACCTCCCTGCTCCTTGGACTCAGGTTATGGGGGAAGGGGGCTTGGGGCTGTGGCCATCTAATTAGCTGTGTCTTCTGACAGCCTCATCTTAGCGGTTTGGCTTGAAAGACTGTATCTCATGCTTTCTGTCCCCTCAGCCTCTCCCTTCATCTTTTTTTCTCTTCTGTGCTTACGTATAAACAGAACCCTTTGTACCTCTCATCTCTTTTATCTTCTGAAGACTCTGATGTGGTTAGTATGCTCTCCCATCTGGTTAATGCTACTTCAGGTATTTAGTAGCTTTATACTTTTGTTGTGTTAATTGCGATCAGCAAAGTTCTATTCTATAGCAACACATTAATCTCCAAATCTCAGTGGCTTAACAATTCAGAGGTCTGCTTCTCCCTTGCTGGTTCATATTCATGGAGAGTCAGTACAGGGACACTCCTCCACACAGACTTGTAGGATCTTAGTGTCTAGAACCTAAGGCCAGATCTCTCAGGAGCTGGGGAAGAGAGACTGGAGGATTGCTCATGGACTTTTCATTGCTTCAGCTCAAAAACACTTCCACTCATAGTCATTAGGCAGAGCAAACTGCACAACTTAATCTTAAGAGGTGGAGATAGGAGAAGCGGAACTACCTGGAAAAGGGTTGGAACGTACAGGGCAGAATGGGAATATCTTAGGAATGTTCTGGTCTCTGCCCCATCTGTGTTATCTTTGTTTTTGGGAAGGAAACTTCTGACAGCTGTGTTGCTAGCATAACCTCTTAGTTGCTAAATGCATTGCTATAGACTTTTCTTAATGGAAATTTTCTCCAAGACAGTATAGACTACACATTATCTCTTTCTTGTTAAAGCACTTATTTTTATAGTTTATTTTTTCTTTTGCTTCTCAAATTCATGGAGAGAGAAAGTAGAATGGTAGTGGGCTGGGTGTAGGGGGAAATGGGAAGTTAGTTTTTGTTTTTAATTTTTTGAGGCAGGGTCTCACACTGTCACCCAGGCTGGACTGCAGTGGTGTGATCATAGCTCACTACAGCCTCCATCTCCTGGCTCAAGCAGTCCTCCCATCTCAACCTCCCTAGTAGCTGAGACTGCAAGACATGCACCACCATACACCACCATGCCTGGCTATGTTTTTTTATTTTTTTTATTTTTTTTATTTTTTTTAGTGGAGATGAGGTATCGTTATGTTGCCCAGGCTGTTTTCAAACTCTTGGCCTCAAGCATTCCTCCCACCTTGGCCTTTCAAAGTGCTGGGCTAACAGGAGAGAGCCACTACACCCGGTGGGAAGTTAGTTTTTAAGGGTAGTTCCAGTTTGGGAAGAAAACATTCTGCAGATGGATGATGATGATGGTTGCAGAATGGTGTGAGTGTACCTAATGCTGTAGAACTGTGTGCTTAAAAATGGTGAAAATGTTAAATTGTATGTTATGTATATGTTATTACAGTTTAAGAGACTAATGTGATCATTTCCCACATCATTACATATTTTTGAAAACGTGTGTTAATATTCCATTTTATAGAATATCTTTTACCATTTTATTCATATTTAGACACTATCATTCTAATTTTCACTAATGTGAAGAATACTATGATGAATACCTTATCAGGTTTTTCCTTTATAGATAACTATTTAGGATAAATTCCTAGGGGTGAGATGACTAGGCTACACGTATCAACCTTTTTAAGACTCTTGATCCATCTCATCACATTACCCTCAGAATAGTTACTGAATTTCATTTCAACCAACCACTCTTCCACCGGCAGTGTATGAGGGTCAGCTTTCATTTTATCTTCCCAGGTACCATGTGTTATCTTTAAAAATAAATTGCCTGTTAAGCTAAACAGTTATATCTCATCAGTTTGAATTTCATCCATTTTTATTATGGATGACTTCTGGGTCCCCCCCCCCCCCGCTTTCATTAATAGTACCTGAAATACAGGGAGTGCTTGATATTTGTTGAATGAATTTATAGAGTACTAGATGCCATATCCTTTTTTAGATATGTGGGACATAACATCAAACAAGACTGAAGTACATGATACTTCTGTCACTGTGTTTACAGTCTAGTGGAAGAGTCAATTGAACAATTGATAGGTGCTGCCAGTTGAAGTATGCTTGACATGCAGACAAATATTGGTGGTTCCTAACCCAACCTGCAAGAGACGGGGCTTCTGTAAGGACGTCATGTTTAAGCCAAGATCTGGTTGAATGGGAGGCATCTCAAGGATTCTCTTCCAGGGGATGAAATGGAGTTCAAGGAGGAAGGAATGTTACCAGAAGAAAAACTCCAAGATGCAGACTCAAATTGGCCATTTGTATTTCTTCTTATAGGTTTTGGCTATTCATTGTCCTTTGCTCTTTCTTCCTCTCTTCTCTTGGTTTATTTTTTTTTGGTGGAGGCAGGGGGTGGTGGTAATTTAAAAGTACCTTTTATATAGTAAATTATTAAACATTTGGCATTCATAGATGTTGTGATGTTTTACCCTTCTCTGGTTAATTTGCCACCTCCTGAACCCCTGCAGATAAGTTTCTGTGTGTGTGTGTGTGTGTGTGTGTGTGTGTGTGTGTGTGTGTGTATGTTTGAGATGGACTTTCATTCTTGTTGCCCAGCCTGGAGTGCAGTGGTGTGATCTCAGAGGCTCATGCAACCTCTGTCTCCTGGGTTCAAGTGATTCTCCTGCCTCAACCTTCTGAGTAGATGGGATTACAGGCATGCACAACCACGCCCAGCTAATTTTGTAGTTTTAGTAGAGACAAGGTTTCCCTGTGTTGATCAGGCTGGTCTCGAACTTCTGACCTCAGGTGATCCAGCCACTTTGGCCTCCCAAAGTTTTGGGATTACAGGTGTGAGTCACAATGCTTGTATTTTTTTAATTTAAACATCATAGTAGATAGGAAGGACTCTGCATCTGAAAGAGAGTAGAAAGGAGGGGACAGCCCCACTGTTGTCCAGAAGCAGAGCCTGTAGTGTAGGATGGATCCAGACATATGGGCAGGCCTTGCCTAGACCAGCGTGATCTCCATCATGCAGTTTATTTACCTTTCTGCTGGGGACCATGTGCCAGAGCTCTGTAGCTCTGCTCTGAAAGCTGCTTTTTTCTATTTCCCATGTTTTTCAAGCTCTGATCCATGCTTAGCCTGGGTGCTGATTCCGTGAAAGTGCAAGATCCCATTTGGACCCTTGAATGTGATCAGAGATTTTGTCATTTATTGCCCTTCGTTTTAGGATTGACTCTGCTGCTGATAGAGCTGCCTTTTTCTTGTTGTTGCTGTTGTTGTTGAGATGGAGTTTCGCTCTTGTTGCCCAGGCTGGAGTGCAATGGTGTGATCTCTGCTCACTGCAACCTCCACTTCCCAGGCTCCAGCGATTTTCCTGCCTCAGTCTCCTGAGTAGCTGGGATTACAGGCGCCTGCCACCATGTCTGGCTAATTTTTTGTATTTTTAGTAGAGATGGGGTTTCACCATGCTGACCAGGCTGGTCTCGAACTCCTGACCTCAGGTGATCCGACCGCCTAGGCCTCCCAAAGTGCTGGGGTTATAGGCATGAGCCACTGCACCTGGCCAGACATGCCTTCTTTATTGTTTTAGAAATCTCTTTAATAGAATAGATCATTTTTACTTTTTCCACAGAGTCAAACTCAGAGTCCTGGGAGGAAGACGGGAAGGGGTCAGGCAGGGAGTTTACAGGGAAACTCGGATGTCTGAGGGTGAGGTGAGGATGCAAGGTGAGGGGGTGGCAAAAGAATAGAAATCATTGGTGATCCCCTAAGGACAGTGACCTCACCTTATCGCAGACCTCAGCAAGTAAAGGTTTTCCTTCATTTTACAACTGGGGAAACCAAGTTTCTAAGAGGTGAGTGTTGCTTGTGGTAGATCTAACATTTTGTTTTGAGACAGGCTTGCTCTGTCACGCAGGCTGGAGTACAATGGCATTATCATGGCTCACTGCAGCCTCGACCTTCCAGGCTCATGTGATCCTTGTGCCTCAGCCTCTTCAGTAGCTGGAACTACCTGTGGGTGCCACCATGGCCAACTAATTTTTTTTTTTTTTTTTAGAGATGAGGTTTTGCCATATTTCTCAGGCTTGTCTCAAACTCCTGGTCTCAAGCAATCCACCTGTCTTGGCCTCCTAAAATTCTGGGATTACAGGCATGAGCCACTGCACCCAACTTGGATCTAAGTTTTAAACGTGGTTGAGCTAATAGCAAAACATAACTTTTTAACTTTTCGTGATATACCTCAATGCCTTCTTTTTTTTTTTTTTTTAAGGGGAAGTACTAGAAAACTTGATGCTGGCTTTTTGATTTCTCTTTGAATGTTAAATGAGCTTGACTCCATGGAATTCTTATAATCTTAAATGCCGAAGCTTTAGACCATAATGATTAATCACTTTGTGTCTTTGTATAAGTCAAAAAGCCCATTTTAAAAAAACTCTTATTGCTAAAATTTGTAAGCAGTGTGGAGAGGGGTGTGTGTGTGTGTTTAAACCTGAAAATTGGTTTTTTTTTTTTTTTTTGCCTTAATTTTCAGTTGAGTAATGATTTATTGTGCCGGGAAAGGTAGTTTTAACCCTGTGAATTCCTCTAGCAGTTCTTCCTGAATGATTGATTTCCTAAGGCATTTTGAAAATCTCATGGATATTGTTTATAACCTGGCTTCACATTTTATCTTTCTTTATTCAGGGAATATTTGGATTTTATACCATGCTTGAGGCTGCCATGTCTCAGCTGCCGTAACCAGAAAACACTGGCTTTCTTTGGTCACTGACCAAGCTTGTCACTACTAATTTCTGCTTGGCCCTAGACTGAAGACTTCAGTCCAATTTTCAGAATGGCCTCTCTTGACTTACTGTGCAAAAACCCCACTTTGGCTCTGAACCATGCTCTGAATTTTAGCATAAGCACCTAATGCTGCTTGACTAAATTGTTATTGTTGAGAGAGGGGGATGAGGAAAGGCTGGCACAGGAGCATCTGTTAGGGCTGTGCCTTTTCATTGTATTAGTTTTTCTGACTTGGGATTATTTTCATTATGCAACTCTTCAGTAAAGCAAATTTGGTATGGTAAGAACATAACATTCCCCCCACTCATTTTAGACATATGGGGTTTCCAGGCTGTTATTCAAAACTGTCTTACAGACTGAAATTTAAAACACAAATGAACCAAGATTCTGCAGCTGTATCTGGGCTTTGAGGAGCCTACAGTGGGAGAAGGGGTTGAAAAAAAAACGCATTTTGTGGAATTTAGTATAACCAACAAAGGAGATGTTTTTGCAATTTTAATTGGCTCTTCCTGGCAGTAGTTTAATACAGCAGTGTCTCAGAGACCCTGACCAAAACTGTTTATGGCAAGTAATTTTTGTAGAGAACAACAAAATTCAACAGGCTATGGTATCACTCCATTTAGAAGTATGTTTCCTGATCTTGAGGTAATAGAAGAAAATGACAAGAACATACTTGGGCCCACACAGGCCTTAGTCTCTCTTGATGGCATTCCTTAGACATTTATTTATTGAGGAGTCCGTGGGTCTGTATTGAGGGGAGAAATTGAATAGGTTTAAGGAATGGATGATCATTTTGATTCTGAGAGCTCTTGTGCTATCAGAAGGAATGTGATAGACCGTGCTTAAATGAAAGGGTAACTGTTAGAGTATCAACGGAGAGATAGTGGATGGCTGGTTTTGGAAGCTGACTTGCAACATTGTTATGTCCAAAGGTATAACCTTCCAGAGTGTTACAGTCCAGCATATTCTTCCTATATCAGGCCTCAGTGCACTAGCATTGAGATTCTGTTCTTTATTTTTTTGAAATATTTAATCTTTCTTTTTAAATTAGGCCTTCTGAAAGCAGTGGCTCAACAGGGAGATGAATTCTTTCCAATAATCCCACATTTCTTATGCTTCCACTTGGAATAAGATCCCTCTCCTTAACACAAATAATGTTTAATTTTTTTAAACCACTCTGAAGCTAACTTAGGTTTAATTTTAGTTTATGCTAAAAGTTTTTCTTATGTGACTCCTACAGTTTTCCTAGAGTTATTGAAAAAACTGCTCCAGTAAAGCCAGTTTAGTTTTTATTCTGTTCATCTTAGATCCTTAACATTGTTTTTTCCATTACTACTTGTGGGGAACTTAAAAAGAAAGAAATGTAACAGCTGTTTTGGCATACATTTAAAAAACAGTACACTGCAGAATCTGTGGCTTTTCCTTGACTCCCTGCATTCTCCCCCAAAGACCTTTAAATAGACACTGTTTCCTTTTTCTGCGTTAACCCCAAACCCTATCTGATTTCTTCCAGTTGCCGAACAAGGGGTGGCAGCTTGCCTCTGAAGGCCACCACAAAGAACCAGAATGTTTTTATGGAAATGGCAACCAAAAAACCCCTTAATATTGAGAACCTACCTTGCAATCTGCCAATTAAATATGAGTGCAGGCTTCATCAGATTTTCAAATGGCTTTTATAAAATTATATAATGGAGGTGAAAGTGAAAGGTCTGCAGTGTCATTCCTATTACATGAGCTAAACGTGTAAGCTGTGCTCTTTCTGGCTTAACAGTAAGGACCATTTTGGAGTTAAAATGGTGTGGATTAGTTCTGTGGTAAACATGTCTTCATCTCATTTATGTATTGTATTAAACTCTTTGGGGGAACAGATAAAAAGGACGTTTAAGCTTTACAAACACTACGTACCGTAAAATGTTTGTTTCAGACCATTGATTAGTCCAAAGCAATGGTCATTTGCTTGAAGATAATCTCAATAATGGAAATCAGTTACCAAAGGAACGAGGTTTTGGGTGGATGAATTAGCCCTCAACAAGGGACTGCAGAATCCTGGTATCAGAACTGGCAGGGTGGTTTTTTTGCTTGTTTTGTTTTTCGTTTGCTTGTTTTCATTTGTCAGAATACCGCTCCAGATTGGTTTTAAGTTTTGAATGTTCACGAAGTTCTCAGAGCAGACCGGGTCCATAAGGACTTAGTAGTGCTTCTACTGTGCAGTGTTTCCTTTTTTCCCCCCAAAATTAATTTGGCATAAGTGTGATCATGGCTGCTTGACATTTTTTGTTTTAGGGTGAGAGAGCCTAAACCACATTCAAAGGAAAAATTAGAGCCTACATATTAGCGTATTTAAAATGCTTAATGTAGAGCCAAGGAAAATGTCACAATAGGGTACTGTTGTGTTCTAAGCAAGCAATGCTTCTCGAATTTGAATGCCTGAGATATGCTGTATTTAGAAGTCATTCATATTCACCTTTAATACAGCAACTGTAAATATCGTTAGCCAGAAGCAATAAATTCTGCGAAAATCATTTGGCAGTTCAGAAGGTAAGGTAGCCAGTTGAAGTCCTGTGGGCCGAAGGAGGAACTTGGCAGTGATTTATTGATAAAAGTGATGAGTGCCAGGAGTCAGCCCAAGAAGAGTCCTGTGGGAATCAGAGAAGTGTGGGGCCATTTGAGTCCTTATGTTATTTATTCCTGCAAGCGTAACAGATTCATTATTATAGATCTGAAAAATCACTTGCATGGGTCTTCTTCTTTTTCACCCTTCTTTTCTTTCTTTTTGGGTGTGGGTAAGTCTTTTTAAAATTTCTTTCTTGGGTAAGTCTTACAAAACCACATATTTCAGGATACATTTCTGAATCATAATTTTTTGATGGTCACAGACCTCTGTAGAAAGCTGATAGCTTTCTACTGTTTAAAATACAAATTTTGGGACATGGCAAGCCTCATGATTTCTTCACTGTATGTGGTACTGCTTTCTGGGCAGCAGTCAGTGAATATTAAGCTCTTTAGTTTCATTCCATCAGAGCATGGCAACATTTTTTTCCACTGTGCTTAATCTCTAAGGTGTAAATTCTGAGGGATATTAAGTAATTTAAAAAATTTTACTATCTTTGTGTTTGATATCTTTCTGGAGATACAAAATCAAGTGAGGCATGTTATTGTGAAATCTGGGTGCATGTAATTCTTGCATGGCAGGGAGCCATGCCTTGCATTGTGTATGCATGTCAAATCTGAATATCTCACTTCGAAAGAAGTTTGCTGAAAGGTAAAAAGCACTTCCTAAACAATCCTACAGTTTTGAGCAAGGAGTACTCAAAGGGACTGTTTTAAGGAGATGTTTCATAAATGGTAATCAGTCACAAATAATTAACTAGGTGCTTAACCGTGCAGATATGATCCTAGCACAGTGCGATAGCAGCTTAGAATTTGAAATGGAACTTTTACCCTAGTTATCTTTAGAATACTGTTTCTCTTTCATTTATGTGAATAAACGTGTGTTTTGAATGTTGCCATAAACATTTATGTATCCTTATACCTTTGCAATTTACCAAGAAAGGCTTATAAAATTGTGATATTCTTTCGTTTTTTCATTCTTTCATTCCTTTGTTCCTTGTTCTTTGACAGAGTCTCCCTCTGTTGTCCAGGCTGAAGTGCAGTGGCACGTGGTAATGATTTCTAGTGAATTATTTCTTACAGATCTTACACAGGGAATTCCAGATTTTATATTATGTTATAAGGGTTGTAGATATATATGGTTTGATAGGTTATAAGCTATCTTGACACTGTTCTGCATTTATAAATTCAGCCATTCTGCAAATCTTTCTGGAGCACCTGCTGTGCACAGACACCAAAAATGCACCAGTGACTAAGTCAGTTGTGGTCCCTACTTTTCAGGGAGTGAGTGTTGAACTCTATTCAACTAAAATCTGAATCATGGCCAGGCATGGTGGTGGCTCACGCCTGTAATCCCAGCACTTTGGGAGGCCGAGGTGGGTGGATCATGAGGTCAGGCGATCAAGACCATCCTGGCTAACATGGTGAAACCCCGTCTCTACTAACAAAAAAAAAAAAAAAAATTGCTGGACGTGGTGGCTCACGCCTGTAGTCCCAGCTACTAGGGAGGCTGAGGCAGGAGAACCACTTGAACCTGGGAGGCGGAGGTTGCAGTGAGCCGAGATCGTGCCATACATTCCAGCCTGGGCGACAGAGTGAGACTCCGTCTTAAAAAAAAAAAAAAAACAACAACAAAACTGAATCAGAATAAACAATTTAGAGATGGAGATAACTTTGGGAGGCAGGGTGAGCATCTGAACCTCTTTGAATGTAGATAGAACTAATGCCAAGCCAGGGAATTACAGGGATAGGACGGAAAGTGAACATTATAAACCTAGAAACTATAAAAACAGTGTAACTGAGCCAAAGTCTGGGGGCAGAGAGAGGGAAACTAAGAGAAGGTATAAGCTTGCTGGTGTCCCCATCTTTGAAAGTAGATTCAACTGATTCTGCCTAAAATGGAAGTACTGTGCAACAAAATTGCTTCAGCTTTTTAATAGTGTCACGATCTCTTAATCTGAAATTTCATTGATTTTATTTTGCTAGAGTCAAGAAAATTTAAATTATATCAGAAATGAAAATAGCACCTGGAATATGTTCCCATTTTCATAAAATTACTTGTCTTCCCTCCATGTTCATAGAAAGATGGCTAGAATGGTTTGTGCTTAGGGTTAATGGTATTATTTCTGTGTGTTGGCATTTGAGTGGATTTATTTTTACATTTGTCTTTCTACTCTGCATTGCATAAATTCTCTATTTTTTTAAGAAAGATGCAAATCTGCCAAGATGTTAAAAGTAGATAATTTTTGGATGTTGAGAACCTGAATAATTTTTTTTTGTACTTTTAATTTCCAAAATTAGGGAGAAGCGAGGTGGTTGTTTGGTTTACCATGCTGAACATAGGTTACATGTTATTTTATGCATATAAGTTTAAGTAACTTAAGTGCTAAGTTGCTACTAGTACTTGATTTCCTAAGTTACTGGGAATATACATAGGGGACTGTTCATAATTTTTGGTACTTAATCCATTTCCTCTCTGCCATGCTTAGCTTTTTCTGTATCACTTTTTTCCCCCCCCTTGTCTATTCTGGGGCCATATCACTCTTTGTTATCCATCACTGAATGTGGCCGAACTTCTTTCAAACAAAGTTTCCCTTGTTTGGTTGGTTTTCATGGAAAGCTATTGAAGGAGGAGTGTGACTGAGTATGGGGTAGGGGAAGGTGGTTTTGATACAAACAGGTTTAGAAGTTCATTTGGCCTGCTGTGTAGAGACACGATTGGAGGGGGACTGGAGTGAGTGAGACTGTACCAGTTAGGTACTGCTGAACAGTCATCCCTGAAAGTGATGGCGACTGGGACAAAGGAGGTGGTGGACATGAGAGGTCATATTGAAAAATAGACCCGACTTAGTGGAAGATTAGATATGGAGGGGGTTGAAGGACAGGGAGTATCCAGGCCGACTTCTAGGTTCTGAGCTTGTGCAATAAGCTGGATGGCGATCCATTTGCTGAGATAAGGCATAATGGAAGAGAAACGTGGTGATTGTTTGTATCTGAATCATCTGAATTATGAGGCTGGACCGGGTGACCTTGGGCTTTATTTTAAAATCGATAGCATGGTAATGCCTACCATTGTATGTTTTCAGTGAGGGCTTATGAGTGGGTTTCTTGGGCTCCATCCCTCCCTAATGTAGAGAAGAAAAAATTGTCAGCAGCATTTTCTGGGGAGAGGTTCCTTCCATATTTTTCATTAGGCTTTCCGGGGGAGCTGTGACTCAGGAAAAATTAAGAACCACTGACTAAGTATGTTTCATCACAGTGACCATTCAATAAATAATTGTCATGGGCTCGTAAAGCACAAGAACGATATCGATGAATGGAAATGTCCTATTTGGCATTTTAAAAGGCAGTTTGAAGTGCTCCTAAGAGCCGTTTTTCCAGGAAATGTTTTCTGACCACCTAAGGCCAACGTGATCACCCAATCTCTTAATTCCTTTAGCAGTGATTGTACATGTACTATTTCTTGGCTTTATTTTTATGTTTTTTGAGTACACTGTTTAGCTTTTCTAATAGAAACAGCTAGCTGTGTCAGGTGTGGTGGCTCACACCTGTAATCCCAGCAGTTTGGGAGGTTGAGGTGGGCAGATAGCTTGAGCTCAGGAGTTTGAGACCAGCAACATGGCGAAACTCATCTCTACCAAAAAAAAAAAAAAAGTTAGCTGTTATTAGCTTATGTCCGTGCTAAGTTACATAATCATCCTTGTGAAGTTAGTGTTGGCATCTCTGTTTTAGAGATGAGGAAACTGAGGCTTAGAAATGTAAGTAAATGGTAGCTAGTAAGTGGCAAAACTGTGATCTGAGTCAAGCCTGTTTGACTCCAGAGCTTTCCATTTGTCACAGGTATTGACAAGCCCTGTTGGTTGGCAGAAGTGATACCTATACTTTATTTATCTTGAGACGAAGTCCTACTCTCTTGCCTAAGCTGGAGTGCACTTGTGCAATCTCGGCTCACTGCAAGCTCTGCCTCCCGGGTTCAAGTGATTCTCCTGCCTCAGTCTCCCAAGTAGCTGGGGTTACAGACACATACCACCATACCTCATACCTTACTTTATATCTCAAATTGCGCATTCAGATTTTTACTGAAAAAATGAATATACATATTGCAGTATGATCAAGCTTGTTTTATGTAATGGGCCTGCATGTGCCCGGAATCGAGGATTACCCCTTTTATTTCCTTTTATTTTTCTCATTCGTCTCCTATTTCTTTTGTAAACTAAATGCTCCCTCCCCTCCCTGCCATTACTGGATTTTCTTAGGAACTCTTATACCCTATCTTGCTTTGGAAATAGCAAACTACACAGGATTACAGAATTGTTAACAATTCAGACATTTGAGATTTATTTCTGTGTTACCACCATTACCTCCGACACCAGTTTTGTAGCTGCTTTTTTGTGTATGTGGTAGTGCTGTGTGTGTGTGTGTGTGTGTGTGTGTGTGTGTGTGTGTATGTATTTAAATTGTGATTGAATTAGAAAACCTTGTTAGGAAGTCGAATTTCTGAAGCAGTCATTTATGTTCAGCCTGTGTAACTAATGGACAATTATCTTTCAGTTTCCTTTGGAATCTTGCTTTAATGACTTTCAGAATAGTGTTTATATATGCCATCACTTGCCTAATTAGTTTTATAAGGAAATCCGGGCTGTCCTGGGTCATCCTGCCAATAGGGACAGCTTTCACTTCTCTTAAGCCTCCCAAGGAATGCAGTCCGTTCCCTAAGTGCTAGAAGCTGGCTTTCCCAGATCTTCAGGGTCGGGGACCATTTTCCTTTTTTTTTTCTTTTTTATCATGGAAGTGAGAAAGTCAGTGTCAGGGAGGTGGCTGAGTGTACCACAGTCCTGATTATTGATGTATTTCTCTTACCTTAAAACTTGAGTTATTTTATCATAAAATTGCAGGCAGGAAAAATACATAGAAGCAATAGACTTCAGATTGAGGATGAAGATATCCCTTTGAACTTCAAGGAATGTTGGAAATGAGCAAAAATTTTGAAAATACTCGAAAATGAAATTCATAGCCCTAATAAAAAATGCAGTTAAGCGTATCAACAATTTGATTCCGCTAAGACCAAGCACAATGCCTGGCATATAATAGATGATTAGTTAATTTTATGGAATGAATACATAAGTAGATGATAGATGACCACCACTGGAACATAATGTCCATGAGGGCAGAATTGCTGATATTTCTAGCATCTGCTAGAAGGTGCTTAGTAACTACATTCTGAGTGAAAGACTGAAGGCCGGTAAAAGATAAGCTGTTGGGTTGAGTTATCTTTTTTAAATAAAAAAAAAAAATTAGAGACACAGTCTTGTTCTATTGCTCAGGTTGGACTTGAACTCTTGGGCTCAAGCCTCTTGCTTCAGCCTCCTGAGTGGGTGCAATCACAAGTGTGTGACACTGTGCCTGGCTGTTGGGTGGATTTTAGTATGAAAACTACCAGACCCTAAGAGATGATCTCTGGGCGTAACAACATAGTATTTTTTTTTAAAAGCCAAGCTTATTGGAAATAGTGATTATGTCCTATGATACCAGAAATTTGTTTTTATTTGGAAATATTACATAGAGTTGAACATGTTGAATTTTAAAATATAAATTAAGGCACTAATTCTCAAACTTTTAGGTCTCAGGATGGTATTTGGCACGGTGACTCATGCCTGTAATCCTAGTACTTTAGGTGGCTGAGGTGGGCGGATCACTTGAGGTCAGGAGTTCGAGACCAGCCTGAACCCTGTCTCTACTAAAAATACAAAAAGTTAGCTGGGTGTGGTGGCTCTTGCCTGTAATCCCAGCTACTCAGGAGGCAGAAGCAGGAAAATCACTGGAACCTGGGAGGCAGAGGTTGCAGTGAGCCGAGATTGCGCCATGCACTCTAGCCTGGGTAACAGAGTGAGACTTCCTCTCAAAAAAAAAAAAAAAAAAAAAAAATTTGGGGGACCTGAAAGAGCTTTTGTTTATATAGATTTTATTTACTGATATTGATCATATTAGAAATTTAAAATGATAGATTTAAAAGGTATTTATTAATTGATTTAAAATAGTAATAGTAATCCCTTTATACAGTTACATAAACTACATAATTTTATGAAAAAGGACTGTATTTTTCCAAACAAAAAAAAATTTAATAGAGTGGTGTTTTACATCCCTCTTCTGTCTGACTTAAATAAAACACAGTTGGACTCTCAGCTGCTTCTGCTTCAATCTGTTGTGATGTGTTTTGGCTGAAGTGTATGTCTAACAGATACATAATTGAAAAAAGGAGGGAGTACTTTAATAGCTTTTTCAGGTAACTGGAGATATTCTTTGATATTTTTGGTAGTGGTAGTTGGCAAGTGATAGTTTCTCAAAGGTTGGTTGCAAGGTAGGGAATGAAACCATGTCTGTGTTTCATATTGGTCCGTCTTATGTGTTGAATGGCTCTTATGTGCTGGTGTGACCTCATTCTTCAGTTTGGAAACTGCTATTTCATTGAGTTCTGCAGGTCTCCTAAATGTTGACACATTTCATTATACAACATTAAAAAAAAAAGTCACAATTGTTAGTATGAAACAGCCTTTAAGTATTAGGAGGCCGTCAAACTGATGGTAGATGCACGTTTTCTAAAATTGTATTTTTTACTTAGAAGCTCACATTTGTCATTGGCAATAAATTATGTCAGTTACTTAAATGAAGCAACAGACTCACTTTATTGTATTTCAGAAAAGTATCTGCCAAATATGCAACTCTAAATAACCATATTCAAATTGTTCTTTCAAGTAAAAGTGGTGTTTCATGGAGAAAGTGGCTGCTCAGCTCAGGGCAGACATCATCCCTGGAATGTAACCAAATGCTTTATGTGTCAGAATATTGATACAGAATCAATAATTTTGGGGTGTTTTTTGAGACACAGTCTCACTCTGTGTCCAGGCTGGAGTGCAGTGGCCCCGTCTTGGCTCACCGCAACCTCCACCTCCCGGGTTCAAGTTATTCTCCTGCCCCAGCTTCTCAAGTATCTGGGACTACAGGCACCTGCCACCATGCCTGGGTGATTTCTGTGTTTTTAGTAGAGATGGGGTTTCACCATGTTGGCCAGGCTGGTCTCCAACTCCTGACTTTGTGATCCACCTGCCTCTGCTTTCCGAAGTGCTGGGATTACAGGTGTGAGCCGCTGCGCCTGGCCCAGAATCAATAATTGTTAATGTTTCATCAAGACATTCTTAAATGAAACTGACATAAAAAACAAACCACAACAACAAAAAAAAACCCCTGGGATTTCGTGGTGGGAAGAACATAGTGCCAGTTAGTACCGCCTGGCACTGTCACCTTGACTCATGCGAAGGTTTCTGCTGTCACACCACCATTGCTCTTGCACCATCAGTGCAAATGTCAACACAAAGAAAAAGGCAAATAGTGGCTCAATGTTATCATTAAAGTGGTTTGATTATGAGGACCCTTAAGGGTTCTTAGAGCATACTTTGAGGCAAACTTATTTATGAGGTTGGAAACACTACATTAAAATTTATGCTAATAAAGTGAAATTGTGCCAATTGTTCCAGACCGTGCATAAACCCAAAACTCATATTTGTCTTGGAGACATGCATTCAAAACGTAGTCAGCACCACTATCTCATTTTGTCTCTGTGTTAAGATGGGTTTGCATACTTTGAGCCTCTTATAGCAGGCAGCTGGAACATTATTCAACAGCAGCTTGAACAGCAGAGGGGGAGGGCAGCTGGAAGTTAGGCTAATCTCACAAATAAGTCATCTACATGTGGATAATGGAGTTGTAACATTACTCTCAGCTTTAGTCAACAGCAGCACAACTATACAGTTAAAAATTACAGGTCTCCAAAGTAAAGACGACTTGAGCACTTTTAGCGTAGCATTTAACTGGGAATGTATTGAGGGTTTGATTGAGGATTTTTTTCATAAAACCTTTCTGTTCTGGAAGGCAAATTTGTTATTAAGAGCATCAGTAATTTCTCTTGTGAAGTGTTCAAAATGCACCAGACCCTGAACACAATGTGAGCAGCTGAGGGTGCTGCATCCATCAAGTGAACAGTTTGCCCTTCTCGTGTACATAATTTCAGAGTCAGTCTAATGGCAAGTGGACAATCATCTAAGAAGATATTTCATACCTGTGGCAGCAGGTATAAAGCAAATAATTTATTTTTGCCTTCCATGTATAAAGTTTGGCAATAAAGTTTTTGTCTTGCGATTTTTGTTTTATAAGAGAAATTAAAATTCCTGCTGGGTTTCTGCTGCTCTCCCCTGAGGCTGAATACACTGCCTGCCTACCCTCCTACCCACTGCACTTGCAAGGTTGCAGATGTCTTAGGAAAGAGTTGGAAAACCAGTAGCCAAAACTAAACCAGGCCCTGCTGTGTAGACCTGTCTTGGTGAGTGTTTTAGAGCTGTTCTGCAGTAGAGGTTTGCAAAGAATCTGCCATATCCTTGTTTCCCCTCTCCTTCTGGCTTTTCATTTGTCTTCAGGCCTGTTGCATGGAAGAAATAAATCATCCATTATGAACAGTTTGGGTGTGGAGGGTTTGTCCATGTGGTGGACTCTGGCAGGAGAGAAAGGGTTTTCCGGGGCCTTTAGTTATTCATGTCCTATATTCTCGCACCTCCTCCGGGCTGCTGACTGTACACAAACATGAAATTCATTCCTCCGATAGAACAGCATTTGGCCTGGCTCCCAAAAACTGCTCTCCTCACTTGGGTGGCTTTGATTGAGTGTTAGGTGTCTCTTTGGCTGCCTCCAGTGTCTCTTATTTTTAGGACCTTCGTTAATGTCTTCTGTGTGTGAAACATGAAAATCGAGCCATGGCTGCTGGAATTGGAAACTTAGGGTTTTTAGGCCACCATTCCCTTATCACATGGCCCTATCAAGTTATTTAGTTACAGAGGTTAAAAAAAAAAAATCTAACAAATGAGTCATCCACATGTGGATAATGGAGTTGTAAAATTACTTTCAGCTTTAGTCAGCAGCAGTATAACTATATGTTTAAAAATTACGGGTCTCCAAAATAGGGACTTCCTGAGAACTTTTAGGGTAGCATTTAACTGAGAATGTATGGAGGATGGCCTAGGAGCCGGCATGTGTGGGGAAAGGAGAGAGGGGGCAGCTGAGCACCTCATGGGCGGTGAAAACAGATACCGTAACTAAAGCTTGGGCCAGCGTCCTCAGAGCGATGGCCTTTCAGGTCCTGGCAGGGGTCTGCTTACAGCTCAGCCTGGTTACAAATAAGGGGATACATTGGTGGTAACAGTGCCTTTTTTTTTTCTTCCTTTTTCCTTTGGAAACAGGCGTCTCATGTGTTGGGAAATGAGCTTGGATGCTGAGTGGGTAAGAGGCAGTTCTGAGAGGAAGGGCTCAGGAAAGTTGTGACCAAATGAGCCATCTGACTGGTCATTGCAGCCCAGGGCTCACCCAGACAGGGAGCTGGGGTCTTTCAAGTGGATGTCCGTGGACCCGTAGGAGACAGGGAGGTGTTGATTACAGACGAGACCATTTCTTTTTTCCTTTCCTAAAGGAAACAGAAGAATGAAATAAAAATCTAAAATTTTGTTACTTTCCGTCTTTGGAATTCTGTTCATTTGCGTTTAGGGCCAGTTTTTAAAGATTTTTTTGAGACAGAGTCTCACTCTGTCACCCAGGCTGCAGTGCAGTGGCACCATCATGGCTCACTGCAGCCTTGACCTCCCAGGCTCAAGTGATCCTCCCACCTCAGCCTCCCAAGTAGCTGGGACTACAGGTGCACACATTGATGCCTGGCTATTTTTTTTTTTTCTTGGTAGAGATGGGGTTTGGCTGTGTTGCTCAGGCTGGTCTTGAACTCCTGGGCGCAAGCAATCCGCTCACCTCGGCCTCCCAAACTGCTGGAATTACAGACGTGAGACACTGTAACTAGCCTGGGACCAGTTTTTTGATGGTCCCTAGCATTCCATGAGCATTAGTATGTAAGTGCATAGTCCAGAGGCATGTTTAGTTGACTCTGGTTCCCTCCCTTCCTTTCAGTGTGTGGAACTCAGTTTTCTTTCTCTTCATCCCTGTGATCTGCCACACTTCTCATTTTATCGTGGACTGCAGTATATTGTAATTGTCTGTGTACCAGTTTCCTCTCTCTTACTAAAGTGTGAATGTTTCATGGAAGAAACTGAGTGGACAGGGTCTGTCGTAATCACCCAGTATTCCCCTTCGTGTGGTGCTGAGCCTGGTACTTGGTGGGAGTAGGTATGCAGTGAATGTGGAATGGGTGGATGCTTGAATGAGTATAGCCAAAGTTCCTGACCGGGAAAACCATACAGTGTCAGCACTGTTCTGATTTTACTGCCCTCTTCAGGCTATGGGTGCATGCCAACTTATAGGGCAGGGACAGCCATGGCTAGTGCCTGTCTGTTACCTAAACTCCAGCCTGGTTTTGGTGCTCCCGTTTTTGAGTCCTGAGCAAGTGTTCCTGGCATTGTGTCGCTTCCCGTGGTATGTGTTTTAGTCTGTGAGTCTCTTTCCTCAATTTGAAGATCTGAAAGTAAAATCTTTCACCCAAGGTTTTTAGATTTTAGAGCTCATCCCTTAGGCCAGGGAGAGTGACTACTAATACTTATTGAACTACTCCTTACGCACGTGGCTGTGTTTAGAAAGGGCTGTTGGGAGACATAAAAAATAGATTTTGACGTTGGAAACAAATATATTTTAGTAGATGCCACTAAAGAAATGTATGCTATAAGCTATTCTCCTGGGGTTATAAATCATTAAATATTAGCTTTTAAATGATTGAACATATGACTATATCTTATTGGTTACAAATAATGCCTACTCAAACCAGCATAAACCATACAAGTAGAATTTATATAAGGATTCACAGGGTGGTTTATGGGGACAAGGACAGGAAATGCTGCCAGGCTACAAGGGAGTCTGGAACAAGGACTGCGGCGGTACCAGGAGCCCAGGCGCTGCTCTTTTACCCGAGACCCCTGGGACTCAGCTGTGCTTCTCTCCCGGTGTTGTGTTCGCTCATGTCTGTGCTGGTGGTTGGGCTTCCTCCACTACTCTGCTCTTAGGGTCTAAAATGGCAGTGTCAGGTCCTGAATATACCTGCCTTCAAGTTCAATTGTGAACGGACACAAGTCTCTGTTTAAATTCCTGAGAAAGAATTTGGTTGGCCCGACCTGGTCAGCTGTCCAATGAACTCTGCTCATGGGAAAGGGGGCTGGGGAATAAATGTGGCTTAGAGGGCTGACGTGCAATCTCAGAGTCTGGATGCTGTTTCAAGGTTCTGGAAATAGTCCAGGAGGGCTACGAAACTCAGAGCAAGCCATAGGGTCTGGACAGTACCCTGTTTCCTTTATTTCTAATTATTTCTACCCTTTCTTTTGAGGGAACTCATCAGTGTCTTCCTGAGGCCTGGAGGCCTGTCTGTGACCATGAGATGAATCATCAAGAGCAGTGCCTGGGCTCTGCAGACAGCCTAGAAGTTCTCTGCTGCAGGGCTAAGTGGTAATTCTACCAAGGCGGTTGACCTTCTGCTGAATAGCTGTAGAGCATATGAAAGGGAAAGAATATGAGGAAAGAAAAGAGCATCTTGAGTTTGTGGTGTTTTTTGGGTTGTATTATTTTAGGGTTTAGGGAGGAGGGAAGTGGTGAAGAATGGTATATGAAGGGTGCTCTTGATTTTTCTGAGATGAAATAATTTTACTCAGCTATTTATATTTCAATATATTTATTCAGTATCTGTTTTTAATACCCTGTTAGACATTTTAGTCTGTCAAGAGTTATTGTTAATTGTCAGCCAAGTACCTGGTTGCAGTGAAGGCAGTTTCTTTTTATGCCATACTCTCCAGGGATCTACTAAACAGCTGGGTGGCTATGATTTGCATTAAACTAATAAAGTCCCCTGGTTAAAGGGACATGCCCTAGATTGAATATTTGAAATCCTTTCCATTAAGTACAGCACAAACAGATCTTTTTGCACATTTTGGTGAAGCTTAACCATTTTCAATTGCTCACTTTGATCCTAATCTTTCATTTTTCTGATTGCTTTTGGTAACCTTCTATTTGGGCTGTCTGCCGAATTTTATGGTAGGTATCCTTTAGACAGAAATATAATCAGGTCTTTTGATTCAGAAAAGGAGTTTTCTTTCCCTTCTGACTTCTGTTTTGAAAGCACCGAGGAATTTCCCCAATAGAAACAGAGCTTGGAAAATAATTTGGAAATGAAGGAATTAAGATGGTGTGAATTTCTTGTGGCTTGCTGTGAGTTTTAGCGCGCTGGTGGGCTGGAAACAGAGGCTGGGATCTGGCTTCAGCTCTCAAAGCAGTCTCAGTCAGTGGAACGTTTTTTTTTTTTTTTTTTTTTTAACCGATGCTGCTTTCTCAGCTTCTGGAATTGCTCCCTTGGTCCTGTGTTAGAATGTCAGAGACAGGTCTCATACTACCTTGCTAGCAAGGATCACCATTGAACACGTCCTGTAGTTTATCTTCAAATTTCAAGTTTTGGGCATCAGATTGCTTCAAATAAGTTTGTGTCATCTGTTTTGTGGAGGGAGCTCGTGGCTGGGATGGCAGACGCGAACATTGCCTCTTCCTGAATTGTGTCCTTGAGTTAGTTGGCGTGCATCTCTAGAGTCCAGTGTTTTCTTCTGCAAAATGAAGGAGGTGCTGCAGTGATCGCTAACATCATTCCAACCCAGCACACCAGGACTGAAGCTTAAGAAAGAATTATTTTTGTTATGAGTCACGTGCATTTAGGATTCTTACCAGACAGAATAAGTAAATATTACTTACTTAATCATAATTAAATATTAAATATTGTATTTAATGATTAAATAATATTTACTTATTCTGTCTGGTATAAATATAAATATTCTGCTCTGGGTCTTCACGTCTGCATACACAATGCTGAACATGGTAATTGCTTCACCTGTACTGTTGATGGTGTAAACGGATGAATGGTGGCCATTCTGAAACTGCTTTGTAGCATCTTAGCTATGTTGGGAGCCAGTCGAAGTCTGGTCTCTGCCATTTGGAGTATATTTTGCAAATGGAAGATCTAAAACCTTCCTCACATAAGTTGCCCTCTAAGGTTCTAGAGCAACCTTGGTTCACCTGGATTTTTTCTTCTGCAAGACATTGGCTCACAGAAAACAAGACTGCCCCCTTTCCTGGCATATTTGCCCTCGGACTCCCTCTTGACTAATCAGTTTAAGCTCTTCCCTCTTAGGCCATTAATCCTATTTCTCCAGCCGAGAAGCAGCAGGATAATAGTAATGTGTCCTGTAGCTATTAAAAGATGATATTGCCTTGCACATAAATAAATAAAGTACTTTTTTTCTCTGCAAAAGGATGAGCACACAGAAATTTAATTTTCATTTATGCTTTCGCCTTTTTGTGATATTTCTTTGTATCTTCTAGTGCAGTCAGGGAAGAACATAATTTTTACCGTTATTGGTGATTATTTTCTGCTTGTGTTCAGCATGCTAACAACAAGATGTTTGCTTTCCTATACATGCTTACATTTTGCCATCCCATGATGAGCTCTAGTTGCTCAAGGGGGCAACAACAGTGAACATGGAAATGATCTTTGGTATATGATATTTTCTAAAAAACTGAATTTTGAAATACGCACATTTAATGGCATTTGCTAACCACAACAATCTCCAAATTCCTAGAGGTCAGATTTTCTCACTGAACCCCCTTTTTTTTTCTTTTCAGTTTATATATGCAGAAAGGGCTTCATTAAAACTGAAATCATTCTCATTCAGTCTTAAGCTGGCAGCCAACCCAGATCCTTTTAAACCCTGCTGTATGTGCTAATGAAAGCTCAGGGAAGTGCTAATGGAAGGGAGGTGGTGAGTCTCCTTCCTCTTCTTGCCGGGAGATTTAACCTACACATGTCTAGGCTTTTCAGAAGTATTACACCTGCTCATGCAGTGGTGATAGAGCTCTGAGGAATTTCTGCATTTGCTTCTGGGTTTTGAATTTCCACCATTAAATTTCAGTCTATGGACAAGGAAAACATGGCACATATACACCATGGAATACTATGCAGCCATAAAAATGATGAATTTCTGTCCTTTGTAGGGACATGGATGAATCTGGAAACCATCATTCTCAGCAAACTGACAAAAGAACAGAAAATCAAACACCGCATGTTCTCACTCATAGGCGGGTGTTGAACAGTGAGAACACATGGACACAGGGAGGGGAGCATCACGCACTGGGATCTGTTGAGGGGGCCAAGGGAGGGACAGCAGTGGGGTGGAGAGGTCAGGGAGTGATAACATGGGGAGAAATGCCAGATGTAGGTGACAGGGTGGGAGGGGTGGGGATGGAGGCAGCAAATCGCATTGCCATGTGTGTACCAATGCAACAATCCTGCATGATCTGCACATGTACCCCAGAACCTAAAGTACAATGGGAAAAAAAAAATGTCAGTCTAGTGGTGGGTGCATGTGTGTGTGTTATGACATTGTGAGTTTTTTTTGTATGTCTGAAATAATTTTGTCATCACCATGATCATGCTGCCATCATTATTTCAACTTTTGAGAGTCAGTTTATCCTCTGACCCAGCAAATCTGCTTCTGAGAACCAGCCCTAAGGAAGTAATCTTAAATATGGAGGAAAATTTTTGCACAATAAACCTACCCATTGCTGGTTCATTCATAACATTGGAAACATCCTTTATGTCCAGTTTTGGGGGAAATGATTCAGTGATAATTGGTACTGTATATTCAAGTAATAGACTATCAGTATCCCTTCAAATCATTGCTTAGGATAAATATGGAAAAATGCTCTTGTGCAACCTCCACCTCTTGGGTTCAAGCAATTCTCCTGCCTCAGCCACTTGAGTAGCTGGGATTACAGGCATGTGCCACGACACCCAGCTAATTTTTGTATTTTTAGTAGAGACGAGATTGCAGCATGTTAGCCAGGCTGGTCTTGAACTCCTGACCTCAGGTGATCTGCCCGCCTTGGCCTCCCAAAGTGCTGGGATAACAGGTGTGAGCCACCATGTCCAGCAGTGATTTTTTTTAAAATCCAGTTTTGAAAATACCTGAGCAGTGATGGTGTAAAGGATGAGATGATAAAAGACTTTTGTTTCAATTTTTCTGATTTTCTATATCTTTTACTTTTTAAAAAGGCACCAACATTATTTGCCTAACAAAACACCATATAGATGGATATCTAAAAGTGAATAAGACTTGAAAATCAGCCAGAAATGGTTGCTGTGGTGATAAACATAACCATTAAGATGATTTATTTATTTATTTATTTTAATAAACAGGATCTTACTCCAGTTGTCCAGCCTTGAGTGCTACTGGAGTGGTGCAATTTCAGCTCACTGTAGCCTTGACCTCCTGGGCTCAGGTGATTCTCCCACCTTAGCTTCCTGAGTACCTAGGACTACAGGCGCCCCACCATGCCCAGCTATTTACTGTTTTTTTTTTTTTTTTTTAACTTTTGGTAGAGATGGAGTTTTGTCATGTTGCCGAGGCTCAAGTGATCCATTTGCCTTAGCCTCCCAAAGTGCTGGGATTATAAGCATGAGTCACCATGCCCTGACGTAATGAATTCTTTGGGGTCCAGAAATCTTGTCCTTTGCAAAGATAGTTTGATGAGGCAAGGTTGCTGGGAAATGAGGGTCCCAGGCCAACAGTTCTCTCAAGTGTGCTTCATGGTTCCTGAGTGCCAGCTTGAGTCAGGGTACAGAAACTGGTGGAAGGAGAGAGAGAGGGAGGGTGTTGAAGCTGGGTGGGAGGGGAGGGCACCAGAGGCAGCTGTGGTCTAAGTCACACTTGGCTTTTGCATCTGGCTTTCTGCATTTATTACTATTACACATTTTTTTCTTTTGAGATGGAGTCTTACTCTGTCGCTCAGCCTGGAGTGCAGTGGCGTGATCTCGGCTCACTGCAACCTCTGCCTCCTGGGTTCAAGCGATTCTCCTTCCTCAGCCTCCCAAGCTGTGACTACAGGTGTGCGCCATTACACCCAGCTAATTTTTGTATTTTTAGTAGAGATTGGGTTTCACTATGTTGGCCAGGATGGTCTCAATCTCTTGAGCTCGTGATCCACCTGCCTCGGCCTCCCAAATGCTGGGGTTACAGGCCTGCACCACCGCGCCTGGCCACTGTTACACTGTTTAATGCTGTGGGCTGTAGATGCAAAGCCAGCTTTGAGTTATTAAAAATAATTGGGTCTCTCCTGACATTAGAGGCAGCAGAGGCATAAACAAACAAATCCCAATGTATTATAATAGTGCAATTTTTGTATTTAGACCTAGAATGCATTATGATGATCATTATAGAAAATATCTACTCCTAATTCTGTCAGGGAAGGTGGTATAGCTATAGGGGCTTTGGAATTAGAACAGGGTTGAATAGTGACCCCACGAGTTATTGACTGTGGTTTTTAGACAAGTCACTTAACTTTTCCTGGCAGAGTTTTCTCATTTATAAATTATACATAATACTACCTTTCTCATAGGAGTTAGTGCTGCTTAAGTGAGAGGTAATCTATGTATGGTTCATGGTGTGTGTATGGTAGATGATTATCATGAATAACTAGTAAAGTAAGCAATGTTATTTAAGTTATGTTATTACAAGACCCATTGAATGCTGTGTCATGGGGAACACAGACTGTATTATACTAGTTTGGAAGAGAAACTTGATTCAGATTCTAAATGGTACCTTGGGAGTGCAGATGGACAACAGAATGATTGGAGATTAGTGGCTTGGTAAGCCAGTTCTTTCTGGTGAAGTTGGAAGCAGAGAAAAGAATATCAAATTATGGAATGTAATTATATTAATTAGAATTATATGATGAGTGTAATAGAATTGTCTTTTGCTCTAAAATTAATATTTTATAATTTTACAATTAGATCTCTTGAGAATTTGAAAAGGAAATTCCTAGTAAGAAGTACTTGTTTGTGTCATATTAGTCTATTTTAATTGAGACACATGCACACACAGCACAATTTTTTTTTTAAACTCAAAAAGTTTATTAGTGTTGGGTTGGGATTTGATGCACTGAAGTTTTCTCTGGACAAGATTCACCTTCTTTGAGAACTGAATTTAAATAGTTATTCCCAGGAGGGCAGAGGAACTCTTCCATTGTAATTGAATAATCAGTGTCATTCTTGGGTTCTAGATAAACTTAACTCATCATTTAATTGATGCTTTGAATGGCTGCATAATGTGTAAGTTCTTTGAAACCAGATATCAGATTTGTTCACGTTTTGTCCGTCTAGTACCCAGAAGGTACATTGCACCTGATAATGAATACATGTGTGAATTAATAGATGGCAATCTATTACACTCTACCCATTTCCTTCCCTAAAGATTCAAGCCTAAGGCTACCATAATACTGAGAAGAAGAAACATAACTGCCTTGCTCTGTACTGTGTAGCAGCAAATTTAATAACGTGTGGAACTGCAGGGTTTTTCATTTATTCAGTGGTCAGCCTGCAAAACATGCGCCAGTACCTTTTTACTTGTCCTTTTAAAATTTCATTTCCTCACCCCCAGAGTGATGTTGGCACATTTGCTCTGTTGAAATGATTTCAAGATCTCTTCATTGCTGATTCACTGAATGATTACGGTTCAGATGGCCCCACTCCCACAAGGAAAAGTGTCTCCGCATTAACAAGCATGTTCTGCTTGATTTCTATAGTTACACACATTGTGTCATTTTGAGGAGTTGGAAAGAAATTTAACAGGGTAGTAGGGTGAGAGTATCTTTAAAAAACAGTTCTGTGAAGGAAGTGTTTCATCCTGGTGACTAATGAAATAAGCTTAAAATTTGCCTTAATAATGACTTTTGACGTAGTCCTTGTTCTCACATTGCCTGGGCTGATTGCTTTTTCATTTTAGCTGAGATCATGTTAAAACCAAAATAAAGTTGTTTGAAAATAAAGCTGTGTGCAAAATTTTATTTTTCTATCAATTTGTCATTCCCAGAGCAAATTTGAGAAGAGCCAAGTAAATTAAGTGTGAATTCAGGTGGTGTTAAGTCCAAGATAGCCCTCGATAAACAGCTTCTCAATAAATTCTTGAGCGGCACCAACTTTCATCACTAATAGCCCCCAGACATGTGTCACTTTAATTGTTTGAAAACCTACACTCAACATAAATGATAAACTTATAAATGGTTTTGGAATCTGCTGCTGGTTTCTTAAAAACAATTATTACGGTTTCTTAATTTATTCTGAACTGGGTTTGATACACTGAAAACTGTTTTCCCTGCCTCCTTTGGAATATGTCACATCATGTAATGACATAAGCCTCTCAGAAGATGTAGCATTGACTAGATTAAGGCCTCATCTCATTTATAGAAGAATCCCACCTTGCCCATGTGGGCCTGAAACTCCGGAGGGCTTTAACAACATATTGAGCTTGTCATCATCTAAAGAGACAACTTGGTGGTTTTATTTAGTAGAAATAAATACTAAACTTACCTTCTGGATAATCTTCAGAGATTATCTAGGGGTAAGTTGAAGGACATTGACAAATAACTCAGAAAATTGTGTCCCAAATATTAATAACAGTTTATGCCAGCACCAAAAATATTTCAGAGATGTTTTTAGGTTTCTCTCAAGTATGTTGGGAACAGAAAAGGATTATAGAAATATTTATAGTAGGCATAAACTTGCACAAAAGCTCCAACTATCTTAGGCAAGCTCGTTGCAATTATTCTTTTGGAGAACTGGAATAAGTGATTATTTCTTGTAGTCTCTGTTTAACTCCTACCAAACTGCCCATTGTTTGAATGTGTTTTATTTAGCTCTGTTTTCATCACTTCTTACATTTAATATTCTCAAGGCCAAATTCTAGCAGTGATGGTCAGGACGTATTTGAAGACAATTAGATTTGTGAGAAGATAATTTATATGAAGAATTGAGAATATTCATATCTGTCGGAAGTATCATAAAAACCATTCTTTCACAATAACTTTTCCACTCAAACATCACCAAACTTGATTACCAAGACCCTAACTGTATTTCACTTCTTTTTTGAAGTTGGAGGGAAAAGCTTCCATGGCTGAAAAGTTTGGCGAAACCTTGGGACCCTTTCACACTGGCTGAGGGGGTGAGAGTGGGTATTGATACAAGCCAGGCTGCCCTTACCTGATTGGAACCCCCTTGGGGGTGACAGGGGGAAGGCCTGGAGAGCATCAGTCCTGCATGTGTCTTAGCTGCTCCACAAGAAGAATACCCACTATTGGCCTGGCACGGTGGCTTGCGCCTGTAATTCCAGCACTTTGAGAGGCCAAGGTATATGGATCACCAGGTCAGGAGTTTGAGAACAGTCTGGCCAACATAGTGAAACCCCGTCACAACTAAAAATACAAAGAAATAGCTGATGTGGTGGTATGTGCTGGTAATCCCAGCTGCTCTGGAGGCTGAGGCAGGAGAATTGTGTGAACCTGAAGTAGAGGTTGCAATGAGCCGAGGTCGCACTGTACTCCAGCCCAGGCGACACTGCGAGACTCCGTCTTAAAAAATAAAAAAAGAAAAATACCCACTGTTTTCTCATAGGCATCACCACGGTATTCTCTGAGTGTTTAGCAGGCATGGCCTGGTCCAGGAAAGCCCTCTGTTCCTTGGCCCTGCCTGGAAGTTGTGATGGGGGAGGCCATGGATTAGAAGAAACCCTAGGGTGGAAGAAGGGCCCTTAAATGTTGCTTGTGGCAGCTGGGAGCAGGGATACTAATAAGGAAGGACAAACTCTTCGATTTAAGGTGCTTCAGGAGCCTCAGGCAGGAGTTAGATTTAAGGGATGTGGTTCCTATTTTCAGTATCTCTTCTACACAGGTCTTTAGGGAAAGGCTTAAAACCCGCTCTTGTCATCTGACCTGGATAATGCAAGTTCTTGGCTCTTCCAGTGCTTCATTGAACCAAGCGTTCAGAAACAATTGAGTGGTGAGTCATCAGTTCCAAAGTGGCGCTTAGAGAGAGTCTTGAAGTGAAGGAGGTTTAGGGAATGAGTTTGGAACCGTGTTTTCATTTCTTTTGGCTGAAGGAACTTAAGAGTACCGTCTTTATCTGGTTTTACGTACTGCTTTTCTTTTTGTTTGGGGTAGGTGATTGAAAAAAGAAAGGAGGGGCTAGGCATGGTGGCTCACACCTGTAATCCCAGCACTTTGGAAAGGTGCATCTGGAGGATCAGGAGGTCAGGAGCTCGAGACCAGCCTGGCCAACATGGTGAAACCCCATCTCTACTAAAAGTACATGTGCATCTGTAATCCAAGCTACTCAGGAGGCTGAGGCAGGAGAGTGGCTTGAACCCGGGAGGCGGAGGTTACAGTAAGCTGAGATTGCGCCAGTGCACTCTAGCCTGAGCAATAGAGTGAGACTCCATCTCAAAAAAAAAAAAAAGAATGTGGGGAAAGAGACAAAGTTAGGTTTCAACAAGCTCTCAGTGATTTTGTGACGATACTGTTTTCATTGAAGGTTGTTAACAAGGTGATGCAGCCTGGAATGCTCCTGAGCTGGTTTCAGGGCAGTAGATAGGAAGGATGTTTCCAAGGAAAGCTGTCTCTGAATGAACTTGTCCTCGGGTATGTGGGTAACAGATAACAACAAAACCAAATATCAGCAAGTCATTCGTTGTGAATCATCCTTTTCGGATCTTGACACTGCAGGTACCAGAACAGTTGATCTCTCTCCTTTATAAGTCTTTCAAGAGATGTACACATTGGATTCTTATTTATTATTTTATTTGTTTATTTTGAGACAGAGTCTAACTATGCCCAGGCTGGAGTGCAGTGATATGATCTTGGCTCACTGCAACCTCCGCTTCCTGGGTTGAAGCCATTCTCCTGCCTCAGCCTCCTGAGTAGCTGTGATTACAGGCATCCGCCACCATGCCTGGCTAAGTTTTATATTTTAGCAGAAATAGGGTTTTGCCATATTAGCCAGGCTGGTCTTGAACTCCTGATTTCAATTGATCCACCCCCTTCAGTCTCCCAGAGTGCTAGGATTACAAGCATGAGCCATCACACCCGGTCCCTACCTTGGATTTTATTTTCCTCCAACAACATGGACACTACCCAGTCTTTCTTGTTCTGGTTTTCCAATAGTTAACTTTTATGGAAGGTGGTCACTCTTTGTTAAATGTTTATAGATTTACTTTAGCTTTCCATTAGGAAATCAAGTAAATCAGATGTATTCATCCTAATGTAGTAATAAAGATAATAAAATTATTTGTGGTTAGTATTTCCTGAACACGTTTTCTGCATCAAGCACTGTTCTAAGTGGGCCTTGGCTCAGTTTCCACAAAGCCCCATGGAGTATGGTTTACAGAGAACAATGCGAGAGGGTGTCTGTTTCCCCACAACCTGCCTATAGAGGCCTTGGCATCATCTCCTGACAGTTTTTCACCTCCTGCTCTATTAAGCCCCTTGCATGTTCTAGAAGGGGTTGAGCTCTTTTTTTTTTGGGACAGAGTTTTGGTCTTGATGCCCAGGCTAGAGTGCAGCCATGTGATCTTGTTTCACTGCAACCTCTGCCTCCCAGGTTCAAGCAATTCTCCTGCTTCAGTCTCCTCAGTAGCTGGAATTACAGGTGTACACCACCACGCCAGGGTAATTTTTTGTATTTTTAGTAGAGATAGGCTTTCATTATGTTGGCCAAGCTGGTCTCGAACTCCTGACCTCAGGTGATCCACCTGCTTCGCCTCCCAAACTGCAGGGATTACAGGCATGACACCCCACCCCTGGCTGGGTTGAGCTCTTTCTCACCACTTTACCTTTTAGTGCTGCTTCCTTTGAGCAGACTTTCTCACTCTTTCAGCCTTCCTGATGCTTCTTGGCTTTCCAGGCTGGGTGTCATCATCTGTCCCCGGCTCAGTTGTCCCACGATTTCTGGTGTTTCTGTTATAGATCTGTGTTATAACTGCCTGTGGTTGTTGGATGCCTTCACTGGATCCTGAGCTCCTTAAGGCAGAGACCAAGTCTCCTTTGTGTCTCATGAACCTCGTACACAGGAGATAACAGGTGAAGTCTGTTGACTCTTACATGATGGGGAAATGTATTTGTTCTCTCTTCCCTCAACTAGTGAGGGGCCTTGCAGTTTTTTTTTTTTTTTCAAAATTTTTGAGATAGTCTCAATTTGTTGCCCAGGCTGGAGTGCAGTGGTGCAATCTTGGCTCACTGCAACCTCTGCCTCCCAGGTTCGTGCAATTCTTATGCCTTAGCCACCCTAATAGTTGGGATTACAGGCATGTGCTACCACATCAGGCTAAATTTTGCATTTTAGTAGAGATGGGATTTTGTCATGTTGGTCAGACTGTTCTCAAACTCCCAGCCTCAGGTGATCTGCCCACCTCAGCCTCCCAGAGTGTTGAGATTCCAGCTGTGAGCCACTGCACCTGGCTGCCTTGCAGGCTTTTAGGCACCTCAAATGTGTCATAATAGCATCCTAGAGATCTTAGAAATTTCACCTGTTGGAGAAAGTTTTAAAGTGCCCAGCCATCCCAAGCAATTGTACCTCCTTTAACTCACACTAAAATCCATCCTTTTTTGCTTTCACAGGTATGTACATTTTGATAAAAAGACATTGTGAAATTGAGCACCAGCTAGCCCAAGTGTGTAGTAAACATTGCATGACTATGTGTGTGTTTTGTTGTTTTATTCAGTCAACCCTTTTGTTATTTTACTGTAAGTTTATTTACACAGGGTAATCTTCTCCCATTACAGTTGCATGGAAGGAATCTTAGAGGAAACAGTTACTGACTTTCATAGTGTGAGACCAGAAAAATGAAGCATTGGCATGGGCCGTGGGGGATTGCTGTCCTTCATACTCAGTAAAACAAACTAGCTGTCGGAATGCAAAGGCAGCTCCTTACTTTCCATAAGTAATAAGTCATGATTTCTTAATGAGGCAAATTATCTATTATTTAGTGAATTCATAGTATTTGTTACAAGTAAATTCATTAAGAGCACTGTTCCAATAAAACCAATTTAATTTTGCAGACAATTAAGGGGCACCTTCCATGTGCTCTGCACTGTGCTAGCCACAGGGGTGGATATAGAAATGGACAAACTAGGAATGGGCTTTTTTTTTTTTTTTTATTGCATTTTAGGTTTGGGGGTACATGTGAAGAACATGCAAGATTGTTGCATAGGTACACACATGGCAGTGTGATTTGCTGCCTTCCTCCCCATCACCTATATCTGGCATTTCTCCCCATGCTATCCTTCCCCAACTCCCCACCCCACCCCCCGCTGTCCCTCCCCTTTTTCCCCCCGACAGACCCCAGTGTGTGATGCTCCCCTCCCTGTGTCCATGTGTTCGCATTGTTCAACACCCGCCTATGAGTGAGAATATGCGGTGTTTGATTTTCTGTTCTTGTGTCAGTTTGCTGAGAATGATGGTTTCCAGGTTCATCCATGTCCCTACAAAGGACGCGAACTCATCGTTTTTGATGGCTGCATAATATTCCATGGTGTATATGTGCCACATT